>OMLM01011849.1:0-35420 GCA_900302695.1 Helostoma temminkii
AAGCGGCTGTAAAGCTCCTCAAAATGTCCGTCGGTCGTTTCAGGTCGCTGGAAGGAAGAATACAGTGAAAATGTGTGTGTTTCCCGTCACCGAGCGGCGGCTCACACCGACCGGATCATCGTCGCTGTGTCCGTTTCCTCGGCGCGCCTCCGTCTGAGCTCGCGCTTACAACTCAGCTCGAGCTCTCCGTGAAGGGCCGTGACGTCAGCGCCGACCGTCGGCTCGTGCTCCGGGATTCTATTTACTGGATTCTTCGATGACCCCTAAGGCGCATGCGCCCTGTGCGCGGCTATCTTTATCAGCAGATTGTACGCACACGAAGATCGTCTATGAACGACAGGAGGCTTCACTCCTTGTGGTTTTACTGCGACCACATTATACGTATTTTCATACTCTGATCCGTCAGATTGTACACAGTAAGGAAAGGAGTATTACTGAGTATTTGTAGAGTTGTAATAACAATTCTAGTAATAAACTGACTCACACACAAGTAAAACTGTATTATGTGTTCTAAAACAGAATGCAATTATAGAAAATAATAAACAACAGGACATGTTTGTCCAACTTAATTAAATTTAGAATCAGCCAACATGTCGCTGTCAAAGCTCAAACAGCAACAATATACATGAAAAAGACGACACAGTACACAACATACAGGCAATATACAGATAATAATATAAAGAGTCATCTCAGTGAAAGGTTTAACACCATACAACTTTATAGAATTATAGTTACAAGAAACAACAACAAAACACTGGGCAGGTTGGATGGATCATACAGCTTGAACAAACTGCTCTGAAAAGAGAGAGAGAGAGAGACAAAGTTAATAACAGGCAGTGGTGGCGTATGAGTGGATGGAGTAATCAGGAGGAGCTCAGTGTGTCGACGGGAAGTCCCCCAGCAGTCTAAATCTATAGCAGCATAACTAAGAGCTGGTTCAGAGTCACCTGAGCCAGCTCTAACTATAAGCTTTATCAAACAGGAAAGTTTTAAGTCTAGTCTTAAAAGTAGAGACAGTGTCTGCTTCCCGAACATGAACTGGGAGCTGGTTCCACAGTAGAGGAGCTTGATAGCTAAAGGCTCTGCCTCCCATTCTACGTTTGTTGTAATAATTATACTAGTAATAACTTTCAGATGACACCTCTCACACTCAAGAAGGATTTGCAAACCAACATTACTATAAACAGATTTTTTCTTAAAATGATTAACAGAAATTGTGAGCGATTTAGTTTTGGTTCACAATAAGAAAAGGTGTTTGTCTTTAGTCCTGCTGGAATCACTGAGGCGAATGTTGGTATTAGAACATTTAACAGCAGATCCTGTTTCCTAAACTAAGCAAACAATAATATAATAATTGGGGCGGCCATAGGTAGGGCAGTCATCTTCCATCATCCCCAGGTTTGATCCCTGGTCCTCCTGTGGCTACGTGCTGAGGTGTCCTTGGACAAGACACCAAAATCCTGTAGTATCGCTGTTCTATACATGCAGCTGTCCAAACAACAATTTCCACAAAGGGATCATAAAGTATCACTTATTATTATTATTATTATTATTATATCCTGCCATCTGACTAAGTGATTATGTTTTTGACACATTTGACAAATCAACCCTGTTATAGTTGGAACACAGGCTCAGGCACAGACATCACACAGGCTCCGACTGATGTAGCTTTGTTGTCTGGAGGATGTTGTTAAAATAATTTGCTCTCAATCATCTTCACGTGTTCTATGAGAAGGCTTCTGCTTTATGGTCTAAATGTGATCCCTGGAATTAGAAGCAGAGTGAGAGCTCTTTGCTTTCTGGGCTGCTCTCTGAATGCAGGCACCCAGAGATTAAAAACCCAGACTAGAGTCTACCAGCCAGCCTGGACACACAGTCCTGTACAACATGAGTTCAACAAGTGCTGCAAACACACACTTTATCTTTTGCATTACTTTTATTACTGTCTTTTTATTCCTACCACATCGTAGTTGTTCGCAATCAAAATAAAAATAAAAACAATTTTACACAGTGGTTCACAGGTGATGCTGTCAAACATAATCTCTGTGCAGAATTAAGGCAACAACTGCTGAAGCTGCGAAAATCCTGTGGCATTCCTGTCCCAGAGACAGACCGTGTGATGTAATCAGACTAACAGCCAATCACATAATTCAGCTGCTGTCACCAGGCAGACTGTAAAGCTCCCTCTCTCCATTCAGACTGAAAATACATTAAGACAGTAGTTCTGTTACAAAGTAACTAAGTGCATTTACTCAAGTACTTAAGTACACTTTTGATACAATTGTACTTTTGTATTTTCATTTTGTGCCACTTCGTACTCTGACTTTACTCCATTAGTTATTTATGACACAGTAACATGAGAGGGAAGTAAAAAGCAATGAGCACAGAATTGTCTGAATTATCAATGAGATGGTGAACACATCTTGTTGTTAACATTAAACATAATGCATCAATAATTATCTATATCAATAAAGTCCATTTTCACTGGCAGACAAAATCTAATGTGGAGCGTCTACAGCCAACAACGGGCCCCCATGTGCCTCTGCAGGTCTGACTGTTCATTTTAATGACAGTTTATAAAACAGTAGTTGTAGATCAGCCTGAAAGTGTAAGAGGGTCATATTAGAACTGAGCTACAACCTCCTGTTGGACCCTTTCAGTCAAAAGTAGGAAATTCTGTGTCTCTAAAAATCTTTGCATGTTAAAAACCTTTTCTCTGGCATCCCAAATGATGCCGTTTCCATCTAAACTGAACAAAAAATCTGTGTTAAACACTCAAAAACAA
Source organism: Helostoma temminkii (assembly GCA_900302695.1). NCBI lineage: Eukaryota > Metazoa > Chordata > Actinopteri > Anabantiformes > Helostomatidae > Helostoma > Helostoma temminkii. The sequence goes on from OMLM01011849.1 coordinate 2,786, forward strand.
AGACGTCTCTTGATTGTTTTCCAGGCCCAGTGAATAATGGACTGAAAACAGATGTGAAGTCCTGCTGGTGTCTGGCCAGTGGTGAGTTCGCACTATTATCCGTTACTCACAGCCTCAGAAAACACCGGTCAAACGCTGTGACGCTCCGATAGCAGCAGCTGCAACACGGACAGAAAACCACAACTGAGCTTATCTGACAGAGCAGTGCAGAGTTTCTCTGGAGTAAGAGCTCAAATTAAAAACAGGCACCTTTAAGTCTGTGCAACTGTGCGCAGAACCAGATTAATGTTGGTGCCTGTGTAGGCCTGTCCGGGACATTTTGGATGCGTCCAGGAAACTTTGGTGAGCAAACAAAGACCCAAGATTTTATTTTTGTGAGAACTCTGTTGACATACTCTGTAGAAACTCTGTTAATGCCTGTGACATTCAGCCCAGTTTCAGTACTGACACATAACCAGTGGTTCCAGTCCTACTGGACCTGATTTTAAAACACGTGCAGGCCTGGTTGTTTTTAACTCATTAATTACTGTATAACTGGTCTTGAAATTGTTTTATTTGTTAAGTTTGATGTGAGAGAAGCATCAGCGTCACAGGTGTTAAATCTGTTTTACCTCAACTACATTTACAGTCTAGTCTTCACACTGGTCAGTGTCGAAGCCCTGAGCTCTGTGCAGCCACAGTCCGCAGCTTTAAATCACCAGGACATGAGGACTTCAGAAGAACTCAGTGATGTTTAATGTTTATTGGCCATAGCTAAATCAGACTGTTCAGTAATTCATACATATGTCAAGGTTATTGATTAACTACCAGGATTATTGTCAGTTACAGCTGGGACATACAGAAAAACATGATCCAAATGTTATTAAATAGTTGTATTCAGTTTATTTATATAGTACTGATTCACTCAAGGCACTTCACAATGTAAGGTTAAAGACCTTTAACATGTAACAATACAAATAAAGGAATATGTAGGAAACCCAACAACTGCCCCTTGACAAGCAGCTTGAGACAGTGGCCATCTGCCTCGACAGGTTGGGAACATTGGTAAAGGAAGAGAGAAAGGATCTTTCGCTAGTATGATGTGGAAAGATAGTTATTTATGTTCTCTGTGTTCAAAGTAGAAAGCAGTGTTTTCATTATTGTTTGCTGATTTCCCTGGGCAGTGTCTTAAGATTTTTTATTTAGCTTTTAACTCATTTATTCTCCATCCTAATCAGGATTTCGTCACGGCGACTCATGTCTCAGCAGTCTCTGGAGCCTTTCACCCAATGACCCTTTACAACCTGCAGATTTAACCGCCTCCCACTACCTCAATCCTTTCAGTAAATCTCCTGTCAGCTAACGGATCATCCTGCCTCTGGGTCTCACAGCCTGGAGAGGAGGAGGAAATCCTTCATGCGATTTCATTTCCCAAATGGAAACAAAAGATGAACTGACAGAATGGAGGCTGTTTCCCACATCCTTTACTCAACACATACCAGACACATACAGTTTGTCCTATTTTAGGGTCTGTGTCAGGAGTACAGAGAAGGTTTCTTTAAATCTGTCAAACCCAGTAAAACTAATATCTGTGGTTTATTAATTCACTTCAGAAAGAGTTTCAGCATTTTTACTGACCAACATAACGGCATTTTCTAAACTGAAGTATATTTAGCGTTTGATGCTGCAACACACTAATGTTGCATTGTTAATTATTCAGGAACTGATTATACACATAGTTACAGTTTACAAGTAGATTATTTTCTAAGATTTCTGCAGCTCAACCATCCGTGATTCTCCTGCTCATCCTCTTTAATATAAGGCAGGTCTGAACTGAAGATGGGCCTGTCAGGCACAGACACACTTCTTTTACCCCTTTTCCACAAAGCAGGTTCCGGGGATGGTTCAGAGCTAGTGCTTAATTTTTCAGTTCTTTGTGTTTCCACAGCCGAAGAACCAACTCCCAACAGGAAAACTGGTTCCACATATTTGCTGGATTAGAATAAAAAAACAAATGTGTCTGAAGATAATTTATTAGATTAGTTTAACTGCACGTAGTTATTAATAATTAGCTCCCTAACTGCTAAAGCTAACACAGGCTAATATAAACAGCCGATGTCTTGTTTAACACAGATGAAAACATATTAAATGTAATAACTGTACATAGTGATTACAACCAGCAGCATATGTGTTGGACCAGGACTGTTTGGCTGCGTGTTCAGACTCACAAACTCAGGAACAACACTTGTGGAGACACTGTAGTGGTTGTTGGTGTGGTTGAAGTTAGCCGTGCTGTGAAGGCAAAGGTGTTGAGAGTAATGAGTGGCTCTCTAGTGGCTCCTGAGTCTGTGGAAAAGCAAACCAATTCTTACACGTTTCTTAACTCTGAACCAACACTAGCACTGGCCTAGAACTAGCACCAAGTTCTTGTTGATTGAAAAGTGCTATATGAAGCCACACTATTGTAGCATGTGCAGAATGAGGCCCGACATCCTCCTGCTGAAATATCCACTGACTTCTTGGGGCAGTACAGTGCACTGATGGCAGCATATGTCTCTCTAAAATCCCAATATACATCTTATATTATTATATCTATGTTACCTTCACACATATGAAGTCACCCATGCTGTGGACACTGATTCCCTGATACTTTTTCCCCTTTCACTGATAATAGATTGTCTTTTTCATATTTGGCACTGACAACCTTTTTTCCCAAAAAGAAGCTGGAATGTGGGCTCCACATTTCCAGTGTGGATTTTCAGTCCATATGACATGAGCTCAAGCCCAGAGAACCCTGTGGCGTTTCTGCACAGACTTAATGTTTGGCTTCCTCCTTTCCATAATAGAGTTTCAGGTTGCAGTGGTGTACTACTTTAGGTGACAATCACAGAAGCATAATGGTCTCATGCAATGCTGCCTGAAGGCACAAAGGTCCACACTCAACATGGCCACTCAAACAGCTTTTTACCACTCGTTGCTGGTGTAACTGCAGTGACTTCCACACTGTGACATGTGCATACCCTCTAATCAAAATATATTTTAAGTTGGTCATTGAAAACACAGTTATCAGATAAATAAAGTGAAGTGAATTAAGTTTTAAAAAATATCTCTGGCAATGGGATTTGGACATAACAAATGCTGCATCTCCAGGACAATCCTGACCATAAAGTGGTCACACAACCTGGATGTGTGGCTCTACAGGCTAATGTTGCTCTGTGAGCTGAGTTTTGCCTGATCAGCTGGCTCTTTAAATAGCCTCCCTGTGGGCCCTTGAATTGGGACATTTACAGACTTGGCCTCATGGCTGAGGGGGTCGACCCAGTCAGTTTATTCAGCTTAGTAGTTTCACATGGGAGGAGGAAGTCTGCATGATGGGAAATCAGCCCAGGGAACCAGAGCTGGGAGGTGACACTGGGGTCAAACTGGTGTTTAAGAGCCAGGACTAATTAACCATTTACAGTCGCAAAAATATGCAACAGTTCCTTCGTCAGCAACATTACTGAAAGTCCTTCTGGTGACTTGATATCTACTCCTCTGGCAGCCATGTCTGTGGTCCTCAGTCAGTAAACATAAAGTTTCTCCACAGACTTACTCATAAAATTATAATTTTTGTATATTCCCAGGAGTGATCCTTAGTTTTCCAGTAAGTGGCTATTTAAAGGGATATTTTATATGTACAGAGGAATTGATGTTACATAAGCTATATTAATACTTGTGTGCATATCTGGACTGGCTCTACTTATTGGTTTGAGTCCATTAAATCCAAAGAAGTTACATGTTTGTGCATCTGTACATAAAGATTCATCCTAAACTGTGTTGTTCTACTGTAACAAGGCAAAAGATCTGCACATCTCATCTACCAACTGTGTCACCATATGGACATTCTGTAAATATCATTGTGCCGTGTGGCACATGTTGTGTTTTATCCTGAAGGTGATTATATAAATGGGCTTCTGAAGTGCAAATGGAGCAAATGTTATGATAATTTGTCCAGTAGTTTCTGATGTTTCTTAACATGTTTTGATGTAATGGTGGCAGATTTCATGTCATGTCAGGGGATACAAAACACTGAACCAAAGCAGAGATTGTCTGTACTGCTGCAGTGTGTCTAATTAATTTAGTCATTTAGCAGTCGTGGACTGATTTAGATTCACTGAAGAGTTAAAACTCATTAGTTGAAGAGAAAAGCTTGGCAGATCTCTCAGTCTGCACTGACAGACACAATTCATGGCCAAAAGCTTGTAAATAATGTTTCAAATGGTTTGTCATTAAGCATCGTGTTTAGAGTTGTTCACTCTGAGATTGTTTGAATTTGAGGCCAATTCCTAATTATCTGGAGCGCTGAGAGTTGCCTCTGATTGAGGTGAGAAAAACAAAAATGCACTGAATGTATCATCTGTTCCACATCATCAAAGCCTGAGCTCTGTGTACTGATGCTTCATCTATGAAACACTCTTTAAAAATTAAACATATTTAACACATCAAAGGCAAAACTACGATGCTATTTGTTCAATTATTAAGAGGCTCACCTTATGAAGCTTCCTGCTCGTAAAGTGAAGCACCCTCTGAGTGCTGACATGCAGCAGTAGCAGTAGCATTGGCCCATGATGAGGAAACTGGAGCTTCAAGGAAACTCCAACAGTAAAAGAAGAACCTCTGTTCCCTTAACCATGCCACATGTCCTCAGTGCTGGAAAGTTGAATGAGGACTGCTCATAGTAGCCTTCCTCGCTTATTTTATATCTTGGACTTAATTGTAGATTTCTATATGAGGAGCCAGATTAAATTCCATTCTCATGCAAGCTAGGTGGACCTGTTGACAGGACGTGCATCCGTTAATTCTAAATTCTGGATCTTTGAGCTCCCTGACTAAAAGAAGAGAATGAGCTTGCTGGGCTGTGACGCACAAAGCCCAAGAACTAGAAGTGACTGAGTCTAACTGCTGCGTTGCCTTTGTCTGGCACTAGTTAACTCTACCATACAGGCAGGTGGTGCTAGTCTGTTTTTGTCATTAAGCAGGGAAAAGAGGAAGAAGACCTAAGACTGCACACTGTAAATCAGTGGTTCCCCGCCCTGGTCCTCCAGACTCCCTGTCCTGTTTATTTTCCAACTATCCCTGCACTTATAGCTTCTGATTGACTGAACACACCCAATCCAGGTATTGAGTTGAACAAGGAAAGTTGGAAAACATGAGGACCACAGTTGAGAGCCACTGCTGCTGTAAAGACTCATTTTGTAAACCATAAACATTTGGCATGCTGAATCAGCTGAAAAGCTGCTGACAGCTGTCGAACAAGTGCCAACTGGGCAGGACACACTGCAAAAAGTAGGCCTTAACCCAACTGGTGACCTTTGATGAAATGTGATGCCTCATCTTTTCTCACATGCTTTGTGTCTGCTTCCTTACTCATAACATCAAAAAAAGGCAGAAATGCCCAGATATGCCTTAAAACAACAAAACACATGGGTGACTGTTGGCTTGGTGTGGCACAGCCCAGGCTCTACGACAAACAAAATATTTTCTGGTGTACTCGAGAGGTTACGTGTAGTTTTTTCAGAGTAGTTCTCTTAAGGTGAGCGCTCAGCAGTAAACTCCCCTGTGGTTCTGTTGCTTTACTTTGATCTGCTCCCTTATCAGTGTGTATCTTTATCAGAATATTACCAGTAATGAACTGCTTTCTGTTTACTGCTGCCATTGCTTTCTCCTCCCCCTTGTTTTCCATCTGCAGGACTGTTGGCACAGGACCAACAATAGTCTGTTTACCACTTCGACAAACACATCTCCATCTCATTTACATGCTGGCAGCCTATTCACCGAGTCAGTGCAGCTCGCTGCGCTTCTCAGCGGACTAAACCTTCCTGTCGAAACATCAGATGGACACGTCTGCCTCCTTCATAGCTACAGACTCAGGAAACGAGTCACTGTTTTCACAGACATGCACAAAATTAGCAGATCATTAAGCACAGAGAAGCAAAGGTGATGAAGAAGTCGAGAGACATAAAACTGGTTTCAGACATCTGCACCACTTCACACAGCAGCATCATATTCAAGCTTATAACATACTTGGCTCAAAGAAAGCTCACTTTTTTAAGGTATCGCCTTTTCCAAAATTGAACTGGCACCAGATAACCAGTCAGATTAAGGTTACCAGAATCATTAAGACATATCATTAGGGAACCATGAATATCTGCAGTGTAGCATGAGTATTAAGTATTGGGAGTAATTGAAAATTAAAACTAAACAGTCTAATAAGAGACAGACACTCAGATCTCAGTATCCAATTTTTACCATTTTAAGAGACACAATACAGCTGGAGCTTCTGGACATCTCTGTCGACACTGCAGGCGACAGGAAGCGCCATTTTGGCCACCTCCCTCCACAAACCCTGTCACCCGGAGATACAGCACTCGGGTACAGCATTTATAAAATGGACGGCCAAGTCAAATAAACACAGGGAAAAACACTTTTGGATGCCTCGCATCTGGAATCTGAGCTGTGGTGATGTCAGTGGGGGCGAAGTGAGGAGACAAGAGAAAAACAACAAGGCTCTCTTTTTCCCTTTGGCTCCCCTCATCTCTCCTGCCCCCTCCATCCTAATCCTCTTTGCAGGCCTGCAGGGAAAGGTCGGCCAGCTGCCAAGGCAGGGGCTGCTGGGAAAATGTGGTGGCTGCCAAGCAGGAGTGGTGGCAGGAGTGGCGGTGGTGTTGCACACAGCTTTGTTCTGCCAGAAGCCTCAATTCAGACTCCATGGTCAGACTGGACCATTGCCAGACTGCAGCCCTGCCTACCCCTTCTTTTATTGTTGGTACACTCTTGTACACACATCTTGGTCTCTTATAAGCTTTCTCAGCCTGTCACACATGCATACACACATTTTCACTCTCTGTCCCTGTGACGCTCTCTCCTTGAGCTCGCTCAGCCCGGCTTGATGCCAAGGGCTTCCTGCCAAACATTTGCCAGTTGCCATGGCGGCAGAGAGAGAAGGGAGCAGAACATCAGAGCGAGCCAAGAATAATGACTCACTCCTGGAACCAGATGTGCCACATCTGCAGCCATGATGGAGATTCTGTGTGCATGTGCAGAAGTGGAGGGTGGTGAGTGCCAGTTTTGGAGGGGGATGGGGGTCATTGGGGAGAAAAGGGCTTCGACTCTAACCTGTATTTCCAAATAAACCTGACTGAGGGAGCAGCTCAGGTCTCCAATGGGAAAATGATCGGAATTTCCCTGGAAGTAAGAAATGTTTTTAAAAGAAGCTTAAAAAGCAGACGGAAGGAGGAGATCTGTTTTTGGGAATCGGCCTCATTACCAAGCTGACTTGACAATGATGATGGCAGAGCTAAGCCATCCAGCACGTGGGAGCTTTGCCAGCTCCTCTGGTCAAGAAACAGTTTCCAGACCGCAGACGATTTAAAAGGCAGGAGACGAAGCCCCACAAAACTGTAAAGGTTTTTTTTCATTCCTCTAGAATATCACAATCTGTAAAAGTAGTCACAGCGCCACTGAAGGAGACTGGGATGTCTTTACTTTTCCTTCCCGTCACTCTTCACTCTTTCCGATAGCATCTACAGGGACAACTGCTAAACCCATTAGCAGGGGATCGCTTATCTTTCGCGAAGTCTCTAACAGCCTAACTGTTTTAAGTAACTGTTCCTGTCACCTCATTTCAACCCCTCCCTTCTCTTTCTTCCAGAGTGCAGTGCCAGCCCTTCTCTATTCAGGTGTAGAACCTGCTTTGCCAAAATTAACATCAGTACCATATGACAAAGTTCAATCATGATGTAACCAAGGATCCCTGAGCAAGAAGCTTCAGATAATGACGGCTTGCGTAATGTAATGTAATGTCCCGACTTACCGCAACCAAACCCCACAGTTAGGCTCCTGCCGGGCTGCTGACATCAAACATTGAGCTTGCCACAAGTTCAAAGCCTTGGAGCATTGGCTGAAAGGCACACGATAGAATATTAGAGTTTCTCATAGACTGTAAACACCCCTCAAGGCAGCCTCAAGATTCATCTGATCCAACGGGCTCATGAAGGACTGCAGTGAAGATGCGTGATGAAAACTATTTGATCTGAAAAATTCATGTCAAATATTTAGGCGATAAGATGTAAGAATGATTTCACACGTTTTAACCATAGAAATCATCTCAGAAAATATTTTTGAAAGTAGAAAAAGCTCTTCATTAATTCCAAACAGTATCCGCACAGCTCATGCTTTTCATAGCATGAATTGATAAATGCAATCCAGCACATAAATGCCTCAAACTATGAAGCTTCACGTCACAAACATGTTCTCAATTAATTTCTTCTCTATTAAAAACTTTTCCCCATCTCTTGGTATGTTACAATGTACATGCAGAAATTTGTATATCTGTGGCTAATTGGTGCTAACATGTTAGCAGGTAGCTAACAAGTGAAAAATCTAAAATGGAAGAAACTAGAATTACTGCATTGTGGTTAAAATGAATGTCTGTCCAAACTCATATTCTAATCATGCAGTAGTACAGGTTGATACATGATGCAATGAAACTCCTTCCACACATTTGTGATTGGGTCTAATCAGATATTTTTTTAATCTGAGCGGACATTTCTGCTGTATTTGAAGAAATTCCCACAAGGCATACCTGTGATATTGTGTTGTGACAGATAGATGTACAATCCTAAAACATAATGCCTGCAGCCCCGGCTGTTATCAGCTCAGAGGTGTAAAAAGCTCCTGAATTCAGGGTTTTGTTTGATAGTAGAGTCTGCACAGTGAGCTGGAGTGGCAAAATGTAGTTAATTTGATGTAAAACTGGTATTACTGGTATGGACCCCCAGCCTCAAGAGACAACCTAGACCTGGCCAAACTTAGGCTGCTTTCATACCTACAGACTTTAGTTCATTTGAATCAAACTCTAGTTCGTTTTCCCTCTTGGAGCGTTTGTTTCATCTGGTCTGAATACGGTAATCACACTCGAGTGCTCACCAAAAGAGGTGGTCTCTTCCGCATCATCTAGCGGGCTCTAGTGCGGTCATCTTGGTGAGAAAGCATACCGATACCGAATCTGAGGGCTTTGGATGGTGTATGATTAATTTATTTTGTTTGTACACCAAAAACATTAATTAAGGACAAACATTGAGAGGCGGGGAGGTGAAGTGCCTCACAGACATCAGCTCTGAAGCAGTAGTCCACAACACAGGAGCTTCTTCCATCTCTATGGGACTAAGCCACATTGAACATCAGATTTATCATTGCAGATGCAGGCCTACTGAGTGTCCCCATGCCTTTTTACAATGTCATGCTGGAGACAGCTGTGGCCGGAGGTATTAAGTTTTTGAGTCGCCAGATTTTTATGAATGCATTATCTCTCCACATAAACTGATGGATGAACTGATTAGATTGTGGTGTGTGGTTACTTTGGTGTTATTTCTGTATCTCAGAAACATCTGTCCACTATCCTTACCGATCCTAATCCTTTTCCGCTTGAGGGTTACGGAAGCCACATATGTCTTTGGGCAAGAGGTGGGATACACCCTGGAAAGGGTCACAAAGGCATCTTAGAATCACCAATTAGTGTAACCCTAACCATAACCTAACTGCATTTTAGGTTAGGATAGATTTTGGATGGTGGGAGGAATCCAGAGTAGCCAGAGAAAACCAATGCAGATAGAACATGCTCCGCACAGAAAGGCACATACAAGACCTGTTCAACCTGTGTTCTTGTTGCTGTGAGTACTAACCACTGCACCGTTTCATTACAACTGGCACACACATCCATTTGGAGTCATGGATGAACTGGACAGAGATGTATATAAACTGCAATTTGTCTGGCTGGCAGAACCATATAAGTGTAATCCTAGTTTTGTTGTAATTTTAATTCAATGATTTTACATCTGCTGTTTTTTTCTCTGCCTGGCCACACAACACTGGTTAAATTTATTAGTTTAAACTTATCGCAGTGGTGCGCTCTTAAAACCAGGTTAAAAACACAAAGGACAAGAAAATTAGCCCTCGTCTGGGTGTGTTGTTAACGTTTGTCTGTTTCAGTTGGAGTTGCAGGAAACAGTTTTATAATGTCTAGCACATGAATCCTTGTCCCTTTACTTTTTTAAACTTCCAGAATTTTTTCCAGGACCCCATCTCCACCCCTTGTGTCTGTTTTTGTCGTTCAGTCCATTGCTGTAATGTTGCTGCTGGATTTCCTCAACCACCATCCCCATGTGACTGGAACACCACTGCTGTAATTCAGACATCCATCTGAATGCAGTCACTGAAAACAGGTTTGTGTGTGTTTATGTTGGCCTGCGTCACTGGGTGTGTGCTTGATACTGTCTGAAACAATCAGGGAGGATGGAAGTAGCAGCAGCATCCTTCATCTGTGAGCATTTATTTGCATGTACGTAGTGTTACAGTGTGTGTGAGAGACACAACAGGACAAGCCTAGACCAAATCAGATTGATCACAGGTCTAATCAGAACATTATTTTTTTGTGTGACAAGTGAAAAATTAATTTAGTTGAAGTTAGTTTTTTTGGACTTTCCTCTGACAGGTTGCGATGTTGTGTAGCAACAGAATTAATCTTTCACATCACAAGCGATATGCCCATGTAGCGTTTCCAGTAACAATGAAAAATTCGAGAAGATGCAGGTCTGTAAAACATGTAATCTTTTTTTATACACTTTCTGCTGATTTTAGTTGGTTTTATTAGGATTTTCAGTGAGTCTCAGAAAACTTCAGTTACTTCTGCTTAACTGGTGAGTTTTCTAGTAGTTTTATACTAAGGCAAAGCAGAGCAGGAAGTGGAATGGCACCAACACAAGCACAGCAGAGTGGATAGAGTATTCCCACACTTAAAATAATTTCCCATCTGCATGCCACAGTAAATTCATGAAATAATGAAAAAGGGAACATTACAATCCAAATTTTTAATATCAAAACATAATTTATCAGATTGCTGTTTAGTTTGGAACATTATTCTGCTGTTTCCATTTTAGAGCGCTAAAGCATTTGGCCTCAGCTGTAAACTTGTGAGAGGAGAGGAGTCTTGGTCCCTAAGCTTCCCTGATGGCAGTGCCCCAAACCCCCCTGTCCTAAAGTGAATGAGTATCTTGGTCTCGTTCACAAGTGAGGGTAGAATGCAACAGTGTGGACTGAACCCAACTGCTGTGGGAAAGAAGGAAAAGCTTTCAGCTGACCATCTTAGCCTATGTTGCTTTTTTTCACCTGGGGTCATGGACTTTCAGTATTGACTGAAAGAATGATCTTGCAAATACAAGCAGCCAAAATGAGCTGACTCTGATTCGGAGGGAGCTTGAAGTAGAGGCACTGCTTCTTCGCAATGATAAGAGCCAGTCAAAGTGGTTCAGGACACTACTCTTCTGTCAAGACTGGTCAAGAACCAGAACAATATCTAGACCATCCTGCTGAACCTGAATCTGTCAACAAGACCTAGACCTAGATCAAGAAAAAGGTTTGTAGGATGATAAACTAACATGGAAAAGTATTAACCATATGAACTAAATGTGAGGTCTATTGTAAGTCAAATGCTAAAGTGTGTCCTGAGAGTGTCTCTCAGCTTGTTGGCTGTATGTGATTTGACTAGGTCACACACTTGCTCTGTTGCCTCTTTACCGTATGTTTTTTGCTCCACTTCACTTCTTCCTATTGCATCTGTACTCACACTGTTTATCTTTGCACTCACACACACTTACAGTGGGTCAGAGTACACTGGGTGCCCTTGGCGAGATAGATAAGCGAATGTTATGTGATTACACAGCCCAGCCATTGTGCAACCCATGACTCGGTAGAAATAACTGACTCTACTGAACAAAATAAAGATCAAACTTAAACATCTTGTCTTTTCTTCTGTTTTTACGTGTATTGCTTCATTAAAGTAGATCACTGCATATTTGGTCATTTGTTTTTTGAACTGTTATAGAATGTAAAATGCAGGTTGCAAACAACAGTTTTAACACAGTTGAAGACCAGTTGAGGAACATGGTGGTTATTCAGTAGCTAAAGACTTGGTGGAGACCAAAAACAGAGCTAAAAGAGAGGGAGTATTAGACTTAATTCATCAGGTGGACACCAACACTACTCCAAATGAACCAGATACTCCTGTAGCTGCTGGACAGCATTACTACCATAATTCTTTATGCATTTAGTTGTATTACTTGTTATGTAAATAAGTACTAGCCAAAGAGTAGAGCCTAATCATCCCTTACTGTCAACAGAATTTGTCTCTCATGAACTTCTGCCTCTGGACAACGTAATTGGAGAGTGTGGGGACAGAGATTAATGTTGAGATCACAGCAGATAAATTGACAACTACATGAATGGCATGTATGTAAATCCATATAGTGCATTGCATTGTTTTTTGACACTCATGTTGTGGTGATTCAAATCTGTAGCTGAATTTCTTTGATACTACCACATTGGTTATATGTGGGACTGCATCTATTACAGTATTAATTTAGGACCACATGACTTTCCAAATCAGTGCAGGCTATGAGAAGGAGCCTGCATAAGTGGCCGTGTAGTAAGCAAATACACCCAAGAGCCTTATAAATGTATAAAATGATTTTAAAAAATGAATTTTGGACCTATTTTGCACAATCCTGCGTTTTCATAATGGAAATAGAATGAAATAATCTCACTGCAGTGGGAAATGAACAAATAAATAAAATCAATGAATGCAACTTTGTTACTTTTACATGACAAGAAATATTTTTGCCAGCTGCAGGGATTGAAACAAATCTCATGAGATTGAGTCACACTGAAGTTGAGATGAGAAACTGTGCTTTGGGTGATTTATTGCACTATTCACTGCAAACATATTTCACAATAAACATTTAATGGTTTTGTCAGGATCTTAAATGTATGAGGCAATGATATAAAACATACTTTTCAAAAAGGGAAACAGACTGTTGACCCTGGATAAAACAGCTCTGATTATACAAAGAAAGAAAACAGGACAGAGAAGAGAGACTGAGGAGGCAGGTTTTCCTCTTGCGGTCAGTGCACAGTGCTCGGCGTGTTTTTTCACAGAGAAGATTAAGTGATGATTTGGTTATGTAACCTCTGATCTCATAACCAAGCTGTGTGTCACTGTGAGGACAAGAATCATCCTTCTCATTGCTGAGTTGGAAGGGAAACACGTATAATGTTAGCGCCTGACTTGATTTAGTCTTTTGACGTTTGTTTTAGTTTTATTTTATTTTAGTTTTGTCAGTCAGTTGATTTAGTTTTCAGTCATTGTCTCAATCTCGTCTTTGTTCAACATTTCTAACATTTATTTTCTCACATATAGACTAAATCCTGTTCACTGGAGCCAGCCTGAAAGATGATTTATAGTTTTATATTTATAGTAGGCAACTCTCCCAGCTACCATTAGCTGTTAGCTGTTTAAAATGAGAACTCTCCACCGGGCCTACTAGCAGCCGGCCAACCAAAACAACAACAAAAAATGTAAAACAAAACAAGGTCTGGGGATCCCTGAAACATGATTTTGTCATTTCTTACTGGAATTAGGCATCCTCCCTGTTTATTCCTTCAAACTGGTTAATGAACGTCTCCCATGAAGCCAGTTTATGGACGACAAGTAACTGTTATTACAACAGAATGTAACTTTTCTGTCAGAGCCACCAAACTCTTAACAGCAGAAACATGTCATGAATTTCTGGTTTCAGGCTGATGAATGCTTCAAGGTTCATGAGATCTGATCATTATTTTAACACTGATTTATACTGTGTATATTTCAATCAATATAATTTGTTCATTAAATCAGTACAACTGTAATTCAAACAAGAAAGGCAGCCTGTCTGCTCAGGACTTGCACAGCAGGTTTAAACAACAGGTTCTGAATTTACTTTTTAAATGTCAGACATTGTCAAATGAGTCATGTTTTATTAATAGTAAAAATAAGTGTTTTACAAATGAGGGTTAATAAAACACTAAAACTGATCAAACAAGGTCAGTTCTAAGATATACACGTCTGCCACTATTCTACAAACTCACCAAAAACCAAAAAAGACAGTTGTTAAATATATTGAAATCTGCACATGTGGCTTATTTTCATTTTGAGCTTTTATTTTGTAGACTTGTCTGTGTTTGTAACTTTGTAAATCGAAGCATTTTGACTTGTGTGTGACCTTGGTCCTGATCTGTCTGACTTCCTGTTTCCTTTAGCACAGATTCAATCATTCCTTCAGATGATTGGAGCAGCAGCTGAGGTGAGAGCTGCCTGGCAGGAGACTGTTTGAGTCACCCTGCCAACAGCTCACTGTGCCAAGACAAACCTCCTCCCTCTGCACTACAATGAGGGCACAGAGCCAAGAGCACACATGAATGGTTGGTTCTGTGAAGGGCAGCAGAAAACAACAAGAGGAAGAGCTGCAGCACAGTGACTCAGGGCTGAAATAAAAACTAGCTGCTCACTGAGCTGGAAAAACTACGGAAGATAAAAACACGCAAAGGGATGACACATTTTATCCATAGTTTTATTAGACTTCACCACAAAGGAAAGACTCATCGCACGATTGCTAACAAAAGCTAAAATGGTAGTATTATTATCATTATTACTTTGTATCTTTCAAATGCATAAGCAGTTTCAAGGTGCTTTTATAAGACACATCATAAATTAGCACAAACACATATAAACAAACAAATAAATCAAAATACACTTTGAAAAAATAAAGTTTTACTTTAACAGTGTTACCCAGAATATGATAAAGGAAACCAAGTGGAACCATAACAACGTCTTAAGATGTAAATGTAAAATTGGGTGTCATCTGCAAAGCTGTCACACAGCGAGGCAAGTTTACCTCCAGGGCGAATTTCAACAGGCTTGTACAGGTTGATTGACGCCAGCTATGTGCAGTACAGTATAATTTACTGGAGTATGAGGTGGAACATAATCACCTGACACTCACTGCTACTCTGCAGATCGAGCTCACGCCTCTTTGCAGCCAGTGCCAGTGTCATCATGTGCTTCTCAGGCCACTAACCTCAGTGATAACAAGTCATCTCCCCACTGCATGACATCAGCAGTAAACACTGTTATCACATCACTGCCAAGGCCAACAGCGTGGGCTCATGGGTAAACACTCGCCCCAAGAAAGGTTATAACGTGTCACAGATTTCCAGACAGCTGAGTGGGCGGCTACAAATTAGTCACAGTTTTCCTTCATGTGTTAATGTTTAACTGTTAAACTGGGCTCAGCAGTGAGCTATTAATAGGGCAGAGGTAGCGCAACAATAAAGAATGTCCACAAACAGTATTCACTCTGTACATGTACCTGTCAAAATGAGCAAGTATACTTTCAGTGTACTTTTTTGGGCCAATTTCATCCCAAGAAGTGTTGAAATAGTATACTAGCAAGTATACTAGAAGTACGTATAAGTATACATACTATACTTGAAGTATACTTGAAGTATACTTAAGTATACTTAAACTTCAAGTATACTAGTTTTTTGTATAGGTAGACCCTACTGCTTTCTGAATTTCATGAATGTAGTCTTTACTGTAGGCATTAAGATCTCCATGAGCCCGACTGCAAATATTCATGGACTTTGGTGTCGGAACCAGACTAAATTAATACAAGGTCAAAATGATGAAGGACAACCAGGACCAGAACATGAGCAGGATAAAGGAGGAGTACCAGGACCTGGATGTCAACAGCCAGATCTAGTGCCACAGCCAAATAGAGAAGGAGAACGACCTGGCTTTAAGCGGCATCAGTCAGCAAGTAAGTGTTCATGACTAAATCCCAACACTAAAACTAAAATTTCTAAAACTAACATTTGTTCAAATTTAAGATTTACAGACGCCAATACTAATAACTGCTGCAATGCTGAAAATAAACCTGATGTCAAACATCTAGAGGCTTCAAAATGATACAACACTGTGAGCTAAACAAGCTGCTATAGTTGCTAGCAGTCAGACATTAGCAGCAACATTTAAAGTGCAGCAGGTGGAAGTAGATTTAAATGTTAGGTAATATGTGATTGAGTTGATGATGATGATGATGATGTGGTAAATGTCTGATAAAGTTTAATTGGAAAATTCTGAATTCAGAGGATGTAATTTTCATGAAGTGTAGGCTCCATCCAGAAACAAGCAAAGCAAAGCTCTGCAGCTCTGTGGTGCCACAATGGTGGAATAAGCTCCTGAACTCTGCACGGTCAGCACCTCACTGCTGATATACAATAAACTGATGAAGACAGAACTTTTCCGTAACTTTCTATGCACTTAAAACACAAAAAAGTATAAAATAAAGTATATTTACACTTACATCTCATGAAATGGACACACTTCTTCTGATAGAGCTTTACTTTACAGTTTTTCTTCCTGACTTAGAGTTTTGCTGCTTTGTACCTCACTTGTAAGTTGCTTTGGATAAAAGCGTCTGTAAATGACTAAATGTAAATGTAAATGTCAGATTTGAAGGAATCGTCCTCATCCATCATCATCTGTGGGGAAAGCACAGCCCTGTCACACACCACCTTTTATAAACATTTTATATGTAATGCAAGTTACTTAACGAGTTATTGTCTGGTTCCCTACTTGTGCATGTCAAAGTACTGTTTTGCTTGTCTTTCATTTTTGCTCCTGTTCCTTGCTCTGGTTTTGGTTTGGCCTGTCAGTGGTGGCTTCCAGGCTGCTCTGTGTATGCCTGTAGTTCCTCCACAACAATAGAGTCAATGGATGTTTTGGTTAGTCTTACAAGTCTGTCCACACATGTTCCACAGATGCCTTTTTATTCCTATTAGACAGGAAAATGAGCTCTGTGCTGGTGGATGGTATTGTGAGCATGAGAAAAGCCCTTTACATGCTCATCAGGAGCTGTAGCAGCTCACCTGGTGGCTTGTGAACTTGTAGCTGTACAACATGTGCAGATCATTCCTTAACTTCCGCTCATCAAAGGATACGTCTTGATCAGCTGAGTCAACTCACTACTGGGCAGTGCAGCGAGGTTGCAGAAAGATTCAAATAATGTGATCCAGAAGCTAAAAAAAAGACCAGGTGCTCTTCTTAGTGCTGCTTAACCCAGTGCTCCAGGTCGACAATATTTATGGTAGGGCTCAGGTTTCCTGACTGCCCGGACTGTTTCATCATAAATGCCGCTGAACACCTTATCTGTTCCTGTTGCTTTGAGAGCACTGAGAGTGGTACCGATGTGATCTTGGCACTTTTTGATCTTTAGACTTGAAGCAAATACTTGCACTTAAAGTCATATACATGAGTTTGTGAACTTGAGCCATTTCACATAGATGCAGGCAATTAGACATGTGGTTACTCTGGACAGAGAAATCAGTATTCTCCAGCAGAGATCTACCTGTGGTGATCCCCTAACCTGGTTTACAGTAGCCAGGTTTACAGGGCAGCTAAGCAGTCCATCCACGATGTCACAGATTGTGTGGCAAAAATGCCTGATTTCTAACTGATGCATGTTGCAATAATTTTATATTTTTAATTTTTTTCAAATGATATTCACGACATCGTGAAGCTACTGGTTCAGCGCTTACAGCAGCAGTGTCTAGTTTGGTTGTAGACTTTTTTATATCTTTAGATATCTTTTCTAATTTCTAAATATTGGTCCTGATGGCCATAAGAACATAACACACACAACATAAGAACTAAGACACAGACCACACCTTTTAAATCCTGGCAACAGTTGGACATCCTGTCTGTAGATTCCAGGCAGTCCAACACAGTGGTCTGTTTAAAGCCTTCCTGCACACAGCTGATGTCGTTTTTAGGGGGGTGGGTGTCACGGTCCAGTTTACACACTCCCATTCATATCCTTCCATAATAGTTCACACACACAACGCTGCAGCCAAACATGAAAAACTTTGTTTAGGAATTCCTGTTTGGGAGCCAGAAGAGAGGATGACCTCATTGTTGCCAGGATGAATGTTTTGTTTGGAACAAAAAAGCATCTGGAAAAAAGCTTTTGCAGCAAGCCTGAAATCCTCTGGGACGAGGGGCGACAGAGTGCGTGTTTATGCCGGGCTTCCTGCCATTGCCACCCTGACAGCAGGTGATCAGCTGCTGCTCCACATCTTCATTTGTTCAGTCAGACGTTTCAGTCTTTAAACAATGCTGGACAATTACAGGAAAAGGCAGCAGAAGAAGTCGTCATCACCACTTCTCTGCTCACTTCCATCTTGCCCACTCTGATCTTTGTCTCTATTTGATTCAAGTTTATTACTCTGCATCATGTTTTCCAAAAATTAACCAAGTGCTTTAAGTTGCACAAATCATCATAAAAGTAACACATCAATTCTTTAGTTGCAGCGCTTACTGCAGGAAGATAAGATCAATGTTATCATTTATTTTACCTCAACAATCATTTGTTCTTTCACCACTGAATATTGTATATTATATTTATATATTTATGATCTGCAGAGGATAAATTGTTCTGCCTTCAGTGAGCTAGGGTTACAGTGAATTTTCCTACAGGTCACCTTGTTTGGTTTTAAATATAAAATACTAATGTTATGAAATTGGGCTCAGACATTTTCTGTGCCACCATCATCTTATTGATGCGTATGGGAACTCACCTTAAAATTTCTTCTGTGAGACATGAAGAACTATCTTCAGAGCCCCGACCTCAACATCATAACGTTGGTCCAACATAAAATAAAGAGATAGAAGACATAGACTAAATCAACAGTCAATGCAACTGTGAAACTTCTCTGAGTTCTCTCTCTGCCATGTAAAATATGATAAATTATGCATGAACTGACCATTGGTAACATCTGGAGTTTTCCTGGTTCTCAGGTCAGTCCAAAGACATGCAGTCAGGTATGTGGGAGTGAGAGAGTAAATAGTTGTCTTTGTCTATTTGTGGCCCTGCGATGGACTGGCGACCTGTCCAGGGTGTACCCTGCCTCTAGCCCAGATGACAGATGGGACAGGCCCCATCACGCCCGCGACCCCTACGGGGACGAAGTGGTTCCGAAAAAGGATGCATGGATGGACTTAGAAGTGCCAGCAACAGTGTCTTGTCCAAGGACATCTTAGCATGTAGGAGGAACAGGAAATCAAAGCACTAACCCTGGGGTTGGTAAACAGCTGCTCTGCTAACTGAGTTATAAGTCCTCCCTTACACAGCAAATCTGCTGCTGTACAACAACATAATAACACTGAACTATTAGAAATATCGGATTATTATTATTATTATTATTATTAGATCATGGCATTAAGACACCATCTTCACTGCAGTCAGATTGGGTTGCTAGACGTTGACCTTCTGTGAGTGATGTGAATGCAGCTTCACACTGCAGCAGTTTGTTCTGCAGCATAAAGACGCTGCACGTTCCACAAAGCTTCCTGTCTACTGTTACGAACCAGGAGCCTTTTCTCCATGCACCGAACCTGAGACTCTCACATTAGCTGGAGCTGCTTTCTGATGGATCCTCACCCTCTTCAATGCTCTGTCTGTCTCACCTCCCATTGTCCCTCTGCTATTGAAGGAAGGAGTGTAAACCAACACTGCCGTTCCCATTCGGATTCAATATGGCCGAGACATGACACCATGTGAAGCGACGGCTCGGCTTCTCTCAGAGGGATCCTGTTGCTGAGGCAAAAAAAACAAAAAAATATGGCGCTCCAGTCCAGCTGAGCATCAGAGAAGCAGAAGAAGAAGAGAGGGAATAGTGAGAACGGAGGAGAAGGGGTGGAAACAGCATGAGATAATAGAAGGACAGCTGTCTGAACAGACTGATTGACATTTCACATCCCTAAAAAGATGAGTAGATGAGCTGAATGTTTTCAGATTTCCAGGATCCATAGTTTCACTCTGAAACAAACCGGAAAAAAGATAATCCTTAACATAAGAACTGAACTCTGTGCAGGTTTCTTCCTCTATAGTTAAACAGAGGTCTAAAAGTAGCACTGTTAAGTTGGCCCAGCTTAACCAAAACTGGCAGAAAACTAATTAATAAATGATGCCATTTAATGTGAACTTTTGTGACCTTGACCGTTTACAAATAAAAACATAATCACAATTATCATATGACATAACGCATTAAAATCATACAGCAAAACGCACAATTCAATTCAGTTCAATTCAGTTTATTTATATAGCGCCACATCACAACAAAAATCGTCTCGAGGAACTTTACAGTGTTTAAGGTTTAAGACCTTACATTACAGCTAAATAATAAAGAGAACTAAACAAATCCCCCTTTGAGCAGCACTAGGCAACAGTGGAGAGGAAAAACTCCCTTTTTAAGAAAGGAAGAAACCTCCAGCAGAACCAGGCTCAAAGTGGGTGGCCATCTGCCTCTAACCGGTTGGGTTGAATTAAAAGTGTAGAGATAAAAGAAGAGAAGACAGAAGAAAAGAACAGCACAGGGTACGTAGGTGTATGTGAAGCATCATGAGGATGGGTTATAGATTCCCTCTACAAACTGCCAAGAACACTAAAAACAGAGCTGATGATGATGCAGGTTTATTCACCCCAGTGCTGGAGTGAAATTTTTGACAATTTCATACTGCAACCAGTTCCTGAATACCAATATTTAAAGAAGTGTGACTTGTTTCTGCTGGTTGTATCTGGTCTTTGCAGACAGATTCTATTTATTTTTCTGCTTTCTGAATGAGTGAATGTGACAGTTTTGGTCAAACCTGTAGAAAAACTAAGAGGGATGGAAACCGTCTTATAAATACATGACCCACTTGGACAGTGTGAAGGAATAAAGATGCAGTTTCCACAGAGTCCTGCTGACTAGTTCAACTTCGTGTTTGGTTAAACAAAGGAAAATTATATCTCACATCATTTTTTCCTGCACTCATCTTTCCCTGGAATGAAACGGCAGCTGAAGGAGGCTGAGCAGCACGAACCTCCGTTTCCAACTCAAACACCAGGGAAAGGAAAGTTACAGTTGAAGGTTTCGTTGCGTGTTTTAATGTGGCAAAGGTGGCTGGAGATTTATTGTTTCATGTACCGGTGAAACAATAAAATACGACCGGGGAAGTCCACTTGGAGAGATTGAGCGATGTTTGATTGGCCAACACAGCCCTGATGATGTCATGTTGTTGCAGAAAAAGGCTGAGGTCAGACAGAGCCTCACTCTGCATGAAAAAACAGTCCTTATCATTGATGTCAGTGTGCAGTGGGGGCTGGCACCATGGGGGGAGGGCTAAAGCAAAACAATGCAGCTCTGTGTGGAGATCTTATTCAACATTTTTCACTTTTAATGTTGCTGCATTAAAACAGAGTCTGCAAGGAAAGCTGAATCCATCTTTTATTGTTACGTCAGAGTGGTACCAGTCCCTGCTGTGTTTGTGTCCAGGTCATTTTCACCACTGATCACATACTTTACATACTGAGGAAATGATAATGATGTTACTGATTGCATGATGGACTGTACAGCGACACAAACAGCAGCAGCGACAGCATAAATGGTACCTTCAATCAATTTAATGTGGGATTGCATGAGGTGTGATTGACACCTTAAGTTTAGTGATGCAACAACCTGTGGACCAAACTGACACAGGAAAAGTATAGACGGCATGTTGCATGTCTGACCATGTAGTTAGTAAGTTAGGACCACATTACTGCTAGCTTGTATGTTCTGCATCTGTGTGAAAAGAAACTACTCTCCATACCTGCAGGTGGCAGTAGTGTGTATTCATTATGAAGTAAGGGAAAGAGAAAGCCTTAGAACCAGTCATGGAGCCAGAACAAAGTATCGCGGTTGGCATTTGATTTTCACTCACTGCAACACAGCAAACATGACAGCACCTTCTTAAAAGAGCCATTTGTGTTTGTACGACCTCCAAGACTGTGAAGATTTCTGAGGCCTTTCACTACATGTTGAATCTGATTAAGCATTGTGCTCACATCATCGCCTGTCAGAGTAGCACATCACACTAGGATTCTGTACAGTTAGCTTATCGATAAATTAGACAGCATCACCTCCAGTGTCAGAACATTTTTCCTTATATATGGATTGTGCCTTTACTTCTCTTGCTTCTAATAAAGGCAGCAGAGAAGCTAAATGCTCAGTCAGTTAAATGCTGTACATGACATTTAATCCTGTGTGGACAAGGAGAATCATTTTGCACAGAACTCTGCTGCATGGGAAAACAGAGGAGTGATTTTAGCACTGCACAAATATGTTGAGAAGTTCTGTGTATATAATCCCATAATCCCTCTGGTTGCACAGTTCTGCAGAAGTTCTATTTATGAAGTGTTTTACAGTCCAACAAAGAGGCAGTTGCAGTAGTCCAAGCTGCTTGTAATGGCTTTAGCAAGTAAAACATGGTTCCTGCATGTCTTTTATTATGAAATAATCTTTTCGCAGTGATTCTTACGTACATACTATTATGTTGATTACTACTATATTTAATTTCTGCTAGTAGAGAACCTTTTGCCACCACTGCCCAGTGTTAAATCCAGACATTGTATGTGTTAATGATGTTTTATAATTTGGTTGTGGTTGTAGTTTTCAATGTGGGGCTCAGATGCTTAGTTCTTTAATATAGTGACTGAATACACAACAGCCTGCTGTGACTCACATGATACTTCTGGATCAAAGTGTTTAATGCTGGTAGATTTTATATGATGTGGGCAGGTTTTTCCTTCTTCTTCATGTGTATCTTAAGCTGCCGCAGAGTTGATGTAAACATGCAGCCTCCTGGCTCAGTTTCACTCTCTCAGCTCTATATTTAGGGAGCTGAGTTCAGCCGCGCCCGTGGTTTCTCTGCTTTCCCCATCATGCCTCAGTCACAGCCTGCCCTGTGGTTATGTTGGTCGGCGCACCCATTGGCCACGCCCTCCTCTTATGGCTTGTTTATGAACCGAGCTGACGTGCTTCACAAAGACAAAGTAGGTTAGAGCTGGGCAGGACAAACATGTGGGCGTGACTGTGTTTGTCTGCTGTGTAAATTCACCCTGAGTGAGCAGGTGTGAGAGTGTGTGTGGAAACACGGTGTGAGCAGGTTCTTCTTGTGTTTCATGACAAAGAAACGTTGGGATACTTGCTTACAGGAGCTATTTGATCCAAATATTGTGTCTATTTACAATTATTTATTGATATGATGTGAATGAAGACAAACTGTGAGAATATGATTCTGAAACTGAGGGTCCTCCAGAGATTCTCTGGAACTAGAACTCAGGCTGAGTCTATGTTACAAGCACAATGTAAGCAGCACGAAGTCTTGCTTTTGTGTGCGTCATGACACACGCTCACTCATGCATTGAAAGCATTTGCAGTTTTACAAAGACTACAGAGAGGAGACTGCAGGAGCACATTAGATTTGGCAAAGTTCTCATTCAGAACCCTGACAAAACAACAGTAGCGTTACAACTGAGTAATCTTTCTGTATCACAAACGCAGCGGACATTTTTAATGAAGACGCAGTACCAGTACCTTCGTGCAGTGTGAGCATCTTCCCTTACAAACAATCTTTGGCTGAGAACAGCTACAGGTCTGCTTTATTTTAGCCAAAACCAAATCACTTAAGTTCTGAATGTTTCAAGCCAATTGTTAAGGAAATTCTGGAATGTTATTAGAACTTTGATCTTTGCATGTGGCAGTTCAGGATCTCATCAGTGTTCGCAGACGTCAGATACTACAGGTACTGAAACTGTGACACACACTTTTTCCACTGAGCCAGCTGCAGGCCTGTTTCGAACGAAGTTCTTTGCATTTCCAGAGCCGAAGAAGCAGCTGCCCGGGAAAGCTAAAACTAAAATTCATGTTACACCTCAACGAGATAAATGTCACTGATAAACACGAACCATCTGACTAGAAAACCCCAAACTGAGCGTTAGGGCCTCTGATATGAATATGTGAAACACTGCGGTTCGGTTCCAGAAATAATAAAAGCTGTGAGGCACTCTGAAGATGTATGGAAGTTGGCTGAACACACTCACAATAATTCCTCCATGGTCCCAATGAAGAGAAAAACACCCAGATATCAGAATAACTCAGACACACAGTTGCGTTTCCATCACTTCAGAGAACATTACACGAACACCAAACCAAGACTTCACCCTGTAATTTAATGATTTACATTATGGGGACCGTTTCTGCCTCCAGAAATAAAGTTTCCACAGTGTGATTGTGTAAACACAACATGAGTAAACACACCCACGCTATCTGCTGTATGCTGTGTCCTGTCTGCAGGCCCGATGAGCAGGAAAAGTTGGTTTGATTTATATTTTGCAGCGTGCAGCAGTGTTTTGTGTGGGACGAAGCAGCTTGCACACATGTAAACTTACTGTGCTGCACACACAGCGGCCCTGTCATCAGCTGTAATGGAAGCCAGCAGCAACCTGTGGGGATGACACCATGGATGTGAGGCAGCCACAGAGGGAGGAAAGGAGAAATCACACAAAGTGTTTTAACAATGGAAGGGAGAAAGTGGTTCCTGGTACTAGACCAGCACAGAGTCGGTGCCACTCTGGAACCTGCGTTCCTTTGGCTGTCGAAGGTTTGGCTGAAAGGGGGTAACAGTTGCAGAATGAAGAGGAGCAGAAGAAGACGAGCAAGACAAGGTGTGCGACCCCTCTGTGACCTACAGTTAATGACAAGCAGAATTTTGTCTTCAGGAGACAGTGTTGTCCAGATGCTGCAGTTTCTGTTGCACATAACAAAGAGCGACAGCCTCCATGAAGAGAGAGAAGGAAATGTTCATGAGAGGCAAAGTCTGAGAAAAACTTGTAGCCACACAGCTATTTCTGTCACGACTGCATGATGAAGGAGGATGTGCATGAATGTGTATGAATCAGTGTGTGTGTGTGTGTGTGTGACTGTCATGGGGAGGGGGATGAATTTCATGCAGTGGGAGCTGCAGAGCAAGATATGCACTTCCATTTAAATGAGAGTGTGGCCGAGTAAGAAAGCTGTAGCCAATAAGCTGCACCAAACACACACACACACACACACACACACACACACACACACACACACACACACACACTTGATTGTTGAGAGGACATTCACTGAAATAATGCATGTCTGATAGTAGTCAGTAGTCAGATATGTCTTGCTTTAAGAGAACCCTGTACACAGGCGTTATGCTGTGTCCAGTGTGTCTGTGGTCTATCAGCTGCTATGTGCTGCGTTCAGGGACAGTGTAACATTTTAAAAAGCACCAAACCCCCCCCCAAAAAAACAAAACAAAAACTGACATCTGAACAAACCGAGGGAAAAACGTCAGGATGTGAATGGAAGTGTGGACTGTGGAGAATCATTTCACCTCTCGCTGATGTTCACTGAGACAGAACCCGAACAAAAAGCTCCATAAAGCTGCAGAGCTGCTCATCATATCTGTGGGTTTGTCACATGAGTAATCACCTTAACGATCATGTACATGGTCTGCAGTGAACTAACTATCCTGCAGATTTTAAAGACACTTCTGCGAAGCCGCCTCTTCGTTCACAACGACTGAGCTGCTGCAGCTAAGCTAGTGATTTAATTTGATTTAAAGGGAAAGTCAGTTTTACAGAGTGGACGTGTGGACGCTCACACATCAAAACCGAATTGTTTAACAGCCAAGTGGCATTATGGGAACCAGTAAACAATTCATCCATGGCATTTTTTGTGTTGTTGCTTAGTGTTGATGCAACGCACCAGAGAATTTCAACGTCAGCTTGATTAGGAAGTAGCAGTTTCTTATTTATTGTAAATTCCTAGTGACGACTCCCTGGAGGACTGTGGAGAGTGTGGTAGAGCGCAGACAGAGAGGACTCAAAAGTCTAGACCAGATAAAATAAGTGCATCAATAATCATCTCCATCTCAGCCTCAGAGACCATGGGCCTGAGTTTGGCAAAACTCCTCAACTGTAAAAAGCAGCAAAGAGTCGAACCTTTTACATGATGGTTCAGAGTCAGAGCCTGGTCAAAAATGACAGCAAGATTTCTCATTCTCAATCTGTAAACGGTTCGACTGTGACTGTGAAGTTGTTGCATCATTATATTGTTTTATCAAATGGCTTAATTTGTAGAAACATTAATTGTTGCAGGGTTAGTGGCTCTTGGATCCAGGTGATGTCAGAAGCCGTCAAATGTTACTGTAAATCCTCCTCTCTGTGCCATCATTTCTCCTCCTTCGCCCCATCGTTGTCTCTACAGACTCCATCACCAGACACTCTTCTGTTGTGCATGTCAAAAAATGATATTTAAGCACTTTCTGAACTCTTGTGTTTTTCCTCACTGATGTTCAGTTAATAGGAAAACTGCACACAGAGCAGCGCAGAGGCCCAACAGGCGAATGTATTCTATGTGAGAGACACATGACAAAGACTGGCCTGTCAGACCGTCAGCAGGGACTAAATAACAGCTGACAGTGCAAACTGCACTAGATAGTTTGTGGCACAACAAGTAAGGAAGCTGCCCACCCACACCTCCACACATGCCCCCATATATAACTGAGGGAAAACCACCATTCACATGGGTACAAGAAAATGTACACACAAATTACAAGCAATTCACACACACAAAGACACACACACACAAAACTATTCACATGTGCTCACACACTTGTCCTTGATGTATAGAGGCTCCATGGCTGCCACAGGTCACTCAGCCCCCTCCTGAGTTCATTTGAAAAGGCCAAAACACTTTTTTATCCTCTTATGCTGTTATATCCACACACACACACACACACACACACACACACGCACACGCACACGCACACACACACACACACCACATTGCTCCATTATTCCTGCTCTACAGCTCTCTCCAACAAGGCCGACTATTCATCTGCCACACAGGCTGACGTGCCTGGAATTAGATCACTGCTCTGAGAAGCCGATGTAGTTGCACAATGACCATATTGTCTGTTTGTGTGTGTGTAACATGTTCACACCTGAATACTGATGGAGGAACATTACGTTATGTGAAGCAGCTCCACCACAGCAGGGTGTGAGAGGAGCTGCACAGGTGAGTTTAGCAGCAGGTCTGGAGCTCAGAGCAGAAACTGCACCTTTATGTTAATTTTATATGAAATTGTCATTTTGCTCATAATCTCTCCCCAGTAACCACAATGACAAAGTGAGAACATATGTTTAGACCTTTTAGCTAATTAAAAGCTGAAATAACTCATTTATGACGAGAGTCAGATCCTCTGCTGAGGCTCCAAACTGTGGGTCAGTTTTGCTGGAGTCCACACGTGGTAACATGTGGACAGTCAGTTAGGTGTGATTTTATAAATAAATCAAAGTAAGTGCTGCTGTTGTGCAGCTTAACTTATTTTTCTACATCATGGTACATGACACTGTCTGTAGAACAACACAATAAGATTTGGTGGTGAGACACAGGACAAATGTATAAAACCATCTGCAAACCTATGAGTGTTCCCAGATCACAGCAGGAAGTCTGGAGTCACCAGGTTCAATGAAGAAGAGTTTGGTGACCAGGAACCTGACGGTCTCTCTAGAGCTTCAGAAGTAATCTGATGTTACTTTTTTAATGAAAGCTTGTTGATCTTATAACATTATATTTGTAATAGTCACAACCTTTGAGAACTGTTGGTCTGTATATGGGTGCTGCCTTCTGACAGGGAATTCTGGGAAATCTTTCATGTACCTGTAGTCGGAATTATATCTAAAAACAGTTGTTATATAGTTTCTAGGACACAATAACTTTTTCATCAATCACTTTTTGAAAATTAAATATCATTTGATTGTGTGGCTTTAAAAGACACTGGTGCTTTCAGCATTTTGCTCTTTTTGCTCTACTGTCTACAGAACCAAAGGTTTCATCTGTGCAGTGCTTCTCCAATAGGTAGGAAAGGGTTAATGTTGGCTGTCACTGAATCACTTCAATAGATGCTGTACATGCCTGTGCAATGACCCGGCCACAGTGAAAAGCTGCTGACAGCACTTTCTAAGGAAGTACTCTGGCGTTGCAACATCAGGCTGAGCAGGTTCTGCTTTTTGTTTGCCAACAGTGAAATGTGGCAGAACCAGCGGTGACTCATCTCTGTGAACGACAAAACACAAAGTGGCTGACACTCAGAAATGTTCAGTTTGTAAACTGTGAGATCATCGTGGGTGGAGAGCCTGAGGGCGTCTTTAGATAAAACTGTCTTACGACATCAGGTGAGTGGCTGCGTGTTGTGTCAGCTAGAAAGTAAAGGTCACAGCACTTGTTGATATTACAGGAATGTTTGCACAGACTGAGCTGCATTCAAGTGCTAGTGGGTGAATGATCCTGAAAATGCTTACGTGTTATGGCGAATTCTGCTGCTGTAAAATGTGAAATTCTTCAGAAAATCCCACATCCTGTATATAATTACTACTTCAAAATGTTTTCCTAGTGAACAGGATGTTACGTACATGAAATGAGCACAGAGTAACACTGAAACTAACCAGGTGTGAGTCTGCAGAGTCTCTGTTTCCTCACTGTTTAAAAGAAAAACCATCAGAGCTGAACAGCAACTCAACTACTGTTAGGTCCAGACACTTTTTATGACTTGGCTTCATGCACCACCACAATGGGCTGGAAATAAAACAATCGATATGTGATTGAAGTGTAGACTTTAAGCTTTATTTTAAGGCTGGCCATATACCGCAATTAGTACTTATGCTGTCGTCTCTGCTGTTTTCAACAGTATATGGACTACTGAATGTTTTCCTCTCACTTTGTTCAAAAAAAGAATGTTTTCTTCCTCCTTCCTTCCTGTATTTGGGCAGTTGACCAGGTGCGGCCCATTTCCTCATTACATTATAAGCAGATAAACGTTCTGCAGTTGATATCAGGTACTGAACTAACATTTGGCAGCTGTTGGACTGAAGCTACCAATATGAAATCTAATATCAAAATCATATAACTGGATTGTCGAAACAAGATCTGAACATTTTTGCAGAATAATCAACGTGCTGACACTTCAGCAGTTCTGACACAGAGGAGCGGCTACCCCTTACGAAAAAGAAGAATATTCCGGTATACTGTTAGTGTACTTCTTTAAACTAAAGATGAGCACCTATACTTTTAGAGATAAACTAAAAAGTGGCCAATTTAGACCCAAGTATAATAGTATGCTAGCAAGTATACTAGAAGTACATAGACGTATACTTACTATACTTGACGTATACTTGAAGTATACTGAAGTATACTGAAGTATACTGAAGTATACTTAATGAAATAAACATTAAGTATACTACCTTTTTATAACGGTCAGCTTTAGTGCTGTGTGTACGTCTATGCTGGAGGCGTTCAGGTGCAGTACAAACTGCTGGTCACCCAGGTTTTGCTATGTACTTTGGTAGGTCTTTATTTTCCCTAAAGTGTTATGTACGATGGGAATGACTGAATTAGGGATAGCCTACACACATCTGCAGCTTGTGGGAACATAGTGGCCACCCAGCTCTCTACTTCTGTCCCATTGGCCTACATGTGTTTTCCTTGGGAAAGTACAAACACGTGCAGACTGTGCTTATCTAGCTGTAGCCTTTCATATTACCTGTCAATATCTGGCGGTTTCCTGCCAGCCAAGAATCATTACTTGTGTTTGCCTCACTTCAGGGATCTGTTTGTTTCTACAAATGAAATTCCTGTTATCTTTCTCTGGTTTCAGTGGTCTGGACTTTGTGTAACAGTCTCTACACCAAAAGTGTATCAGCCCAGTGTCGCTCAACCAAAATACTTCTATTTTAATCAGTCTTAGCCTGTGTCTGTGTGCAGGCAGAGTAGAGAGCTCAGCGTATTTTTAAACTTCAAGTCTATTTATTTCATGAGCATAAAAAGCTCAACAGGAAGCACCGCATACACCGCAACATATTTCTGCAGAAAATAGAGAAATGCATCAAGTCTCTTAGACCCCTGTCTAAACTAAACTAAACTAAACTAAACTAAACTAAACTAAACTAAACTAAACTAAACTAAACTAAACAGCAGTGTGGAAAGAGCAATTCTATTAACACAATGAACATATGTTCATAATTAAGGTAACAACCCTGTTTAACTAACCTCCAATCAGAATTAATGTTGTGAAGCAAACGTAATCATTCCATCGTCAATCATTATATATGAATGTGTATTAAGGTTGTGTGTGGCTGGGTTCAGGTTCTCACTGCACTGAATTTAAATCAGGGAAAGATCATGGGCTGGGTTCATAGAGAAAGTTCCCACAGTCACTGAAGACACATCTTTATTAAACGATCAGTGCACATTATTCACCCTCAGTCCAACCTCTTAATAGATGCAGTGCTTCATTTGTTAACATTTGTTAAATAATTATGAAATGATCATGTTGGCAACAAAAACATAACTGCAGTTGCAGCTTAGCTGCATAGAAACATCATTTTCAGGAGAAGGGTTGTACATGTGCCTCTCATGAATTACATAAGTTCATTGAGTCACAGTACTCTGACTCAACTTTATGTAATAAATGAGAACTTACTAGAACTAAGTCTGTTGTTGGCTGTTTCTAACTCCATAAAGCCAGTTTCACAACTCAGTAAATTCTG
This sequence comes from Helostoma temminkii, assembly GCA_900302695.1. Lineage (NCBI taxonomy): Eukaryota > Metazoa > Chordata > Actinopteri > Anabantiformes > Helostomatidae > Helostoma > Helostoma temminkii. The sequence continues at coordinate 33,184 of OMLM01011849.1, forward strand.
AAGGAATTTCCTGAATCCAAATAGATTATTTTAGATGTTTGGAGTCAAAAATGATCCAGGTTGGTCCATGAAACTTTCTATACACTTACATCTCATGAAACTGACACACTTCTTCTGGCAGCACTTTGCTTTAATGTTTTTCTCCTCGACTTCTCTGCTGTTTTGTACCTCACTTACATAAATGTAAATATAAATGTGAATGTGTTTCTCAGGGATAACAATTTGAGATCTGACATAAAAAACACAATGTTACAATAAATAGATTTCTTGTATTGGTTTGAGCTACATTTAGGTGTTTTTGTCTGTAATGAAACTGCTGTGTCATTCCCCATAGATCACACAGAGGGAGAGGGTGAACTCAGAGTTCCCTCCTAACGACAGATCAAACTGTGGGGACAAACAGAGATAGAGTCCAGCAGGGTGGAGGGCGAGGGTGTCATTAAGAAAATCTGTGCAAACAGATCACAACATGTGTTACTGTGATGTGGTGGTCAGTGTCCAGCTGCAAACTCTCTGATCGCAGAGATGTTTCACATTTATATATAGTTGTACGTTACGCAAAGTTCTAAAGCTTAATGCTGCAACAAGGCAGCCCAGTTCCTGTGACATACAAACAGTTTCCACACAAAGTCAGTGTGTTGTTTTTTCAGGACAGAAACATCGATGTTCACGGTACTTCACGTGTGACTGTTTCACTGCCTGCTCATTATTGCTATGTGAACTTCATTAGCTTCACTGATGTAACACTGGCCATGCTATAGCGTGAGCAGTAAAGTAACGACACGTGGACGCAGGAGTAAAACTATGTGAAACCGTAAAGCTGCAGTTTGTTAGTGTAGTTTCTGAAGAGGCCCTACGTAAAGGCTCATTACTAAAGTTATTGAAATTATTAATGATTCTAAACTATTTCAGCAAAGTCCTAGAATAAAAATATTAACTTGAAATGAATTAATTAATATGGCCTATGTGAAGAAGTTCTACTTTCTGCACAGATTCCAGTCTGTCGCGAGGAAAACCAGGATGGATAACATCTGATCTGAGATCTGTGGAACTAACATCCTAAAACTGTGTACTGCTTTACGATAAGGATAAGTTAATTAGTGTTACTTAACGCAGTACTTATTATTTACTACATGTGTTTATGTTAACTAAGGTATTATTAAACATTACTTAATGTTTATTCCAACCCTATTAGCCTTACTGAATGTGGTGTCATTGACAAAACAGTTCGGTAATACAACCAGTAAGATGCAGTATTGTTAAAATGTATTAAATAAATATTCTATTTCAGGTATTAGTTAACTTTAGTAAAGGGCTGATAAACAAGCTCAAACACACACAGACCTGAAGTTGCCTCTTACTGAAGGTTCTAACATGTTTCAGTGGCAGCTTGTGAAGGTCGAGCTGTTCTTCTATATCCTCCTTTGACCAACACAAACTAAGTGATGGTTCTGGACTGGTTAGTTTGAAGAGATTCGTGTTAACACTGTGTGTTAGTCTTTGGTAGCTCTAACCTTTATCTAGCTCACTGGCATCAACTATACCAGCATCAATCACACTGCATTTAAGCAAATTTCATAAAAGATTTTTATCTTTACAACAAAGCTTCAGCTGATCTTGTCGGTCTCGTTAATCCAGCCCCTGACATTAGCAGTTCTTCGTTTTAGGGTTGGAGCTCTGGAACCAGTTTTCTTTTGCAAGAGCTGGTTGCTTGGCTGTCAAACTGCAAGGAACTGGTTTGAAAATCAGCCCTTAAACTGGCTGGTGGAAAAGGAGCACATGACATCACCACAACCAACTCTAAGACTTCCAGAGAAGTCCTCAGCACAGATGGTTCAATTCCATCTGTATCTATCCCATCATGTCGAAACCCTCTGTTACATTTCCAGCTGTGTCTGTCGTCAACACAGACTCCAGGATATTTGTTTTCTTCACCTCCTCTACAAGAATAGAGACGTGTTTAACCTGGTTCTCATTCAGTCATGTAGTATGAGCTCACATTGTTCATTTGCAGGTAAATGAATGACCAAGCTGCAGTATTAATAAAATCATTGAAGGAGGGACAACCTTTTGTTCAATGCAGTGACTCTGATATAAATAAGGATAAAACATTTCAGTGGAACATGAAGGAGAACTGTGCAGAGCCCGAGGAGGAGGAGGAGGAAGAGGAGGAGGAGGAGGAGGAGGAGAGGTCCGCTGCTGCAGGGTGAAGAGGTTCAGCTGTCTCATTTGTAAAG
>OMLM01011851.1:0-72274 GCA_900302695.1 Helostoma temminkii
TCAATCAAAACACTGTATATATTTATTTATGTATGTATATGTGTATGTATGTAAGTATGTATAGGCACACATAGGGTACGTGCAGATGTATGTGTATATGAATGCATGGGTACATACAGGTTTGCACAGCTATCCTGTATATATTTCTCTTTAACTTCTGACCTCAGTCCTTCTTGTTTTGTCTCATCATGTAAAAGAAGGCAGGTACATCAGCGCATTTCATTGTACATTGTACTATGTATAATTGTGCATATGACAAATAAAACTTATCTTATCAAATACAGTAAATTAACTGGTTGACAAATGCACTTTAAATATAATACATTGGAAAAATGTGAAAAGGTGGATGGATTACACTGGATACAATCAGCATTAAAGGTCCACCTCCCTCACCTGTTTGGGCTCCGTTGTCAGGGTTGCCGTTCACACAGTTGTTGTCCAGCGTCTCCTGGATATTACCGTTGCACTCCGTGTGATCGTGGCCATCTGCATCCGCACGCATCGCCGAGTCCGCGTTGCCACTCGTATTTAAACACACAAATTTGACTCCGTTTTCCACCTTCACGAAACCCACGTTGTCCACAATGTGTTTGAGCACCTCACCATCCAGCTCTTCTTTTGACTGGTCATCCCCTCCCGACACTGATAGGAAATGATCGATCAGCTCCATCTGTCGGACCCTCCCTCCTCTCTCCATCAGGAACTGCTGCACGGCTTGCTCCATGCACTGGGACGCCATCATCATCCTAGACGGTCCAAACAGAGTGCAACGATAATTAAGCTGGAAATTTTTTTAAATGTCTCAGTTTTCATGTTGGTATCATTTCCTGCGGTCGCTGACAACGGATGACAGCATCTTCACTCGACCTCCTTCTCTCCTCCATGGGAAAGGTTAGTGCCAGGCTCTGGCCGATAGGGGGCGCTCGTCACCGCAAAAGTCATGTTGCGTTTCGGTGCTCCTCGGAAACTTACCCTCCCACTTGTAAAAAAGAGTCTACAAGTGGGATTTATCCTGTTTTTTTGACAGTGCGAGTTTATTTTACGTTTTGTCTAAGCTGTGATGTCGTAATAAAGAAATGCAAATATATTGGACTTGTATTGACTGTTTTTGGGTTCATAGACTTGTAAAAGCTAATGAAACCTAACTTATTTTAGTTAGGCATGTCACTGTAATCTTGTCAAAATTCTTGCATCTTCCCCTTTATTGTAATAGCACACAAATGACTGAAAACATGAACATCGAGAGTTCCGCTTATATTTTTTAGTTTTCTCAGTGTTCCTCATACCCTGGAAGCGACTGAGAAAATTGAGTTGCGCTGTACCATTTTTCAAAGAAGGGGACGAGTTTTATTAGTAATATAAATGATTGGTGTTTAGCTATAATATGCTCTAAATATCGTGTTTTGTTTGTTGTCGTACATTAATGGATATTTGAATTCTCGTGACAGTTTGCGTAAACTGAGAATGGCGTTATTAAAGCAAATTTACAAGAAGTATATCCCCCCTCATTCCTAAATTGTTTTGAATGGTCTGGTCTGTCCAGTTGTCGACGGTAGACTTTGAGGCGGTCCTGATCAGAATACTAAAAACGTAGAAGTCTGTCTTTTGTGAGCTTGTATATGTTTTTTTTTTCCTGAATCTGTCTCTGGTATTAACTTTTGTCTAAAGCTATGGCCTCTTCAGATGTTGCCCGGCAGCCGGTTAGTATTTTCTTCTGTGTAGTTGACAAACGGTAGTGTTTTTGACAGTTGAGCAGGGAGTGTCCCGGAGGGAGTCATACAGCTAGCTAGTTACTGCTAGCTTGATACCAGTCGTCAGTGCGACTTTCTAATTGTAACTTATTTTATTACAAACAAACTTACGGTGTACATCATAAAAGACATATGCCCCCCTCATCGACACATATCCAGAACATCAATTACAATTCAAAATTGAAAGCTTTAAAAGGCTTTCCTATTGCATCCTTCAGCAAAACACACCGCGGAGGGTGCTAGCTGGCTAACTAAGTTAGCTGTTCAGTAAGTTAGTCAAAAAGTTTATGAGAAGAGGTTTGAGCTGCAGGGTTAAACACTCTTGTGTTAAGTTACAGTTTACGATACATTAATTTCCAACGTTTTGAAAAACGTTATGACATAATGAAATACATGGTTGAGTATGCTACACTAGCTTTGTAAGTTAATGCATTTCTGAATGAAATCTGGCCTTAACACCCCAACCAAGGCAGAAATAAACAAGTTGTTGAAACTAATGTGGACGTTTAATATTTACCACACAGGCAAATTAGAGCATAATAATCAAAAAGGTATGTTATAAAGATGTTCCTTAACATCCGCAGTTTTCAGTATAGTTCAGATGGGGACAGGTTGTTCCTTAACATCCGCAGTTTTCAGTATAGTTCAGATGGGGACAGGTTGGAGGAAGGGCCAGATGAGGAAGATGGAGTAGCCATAGAGTGTATGTGAATAGAAAGTAGTTTGTTTGTTTTTTTTGGAAGATTTTATAATTTGTTGCTAAAATAATTCCACATTTAGGGCCATGGTTTCCTTATTTTCTGTAAATGGCTGTTTCACCTTTAACCTTCTATTTGTGTGATTTCTCCCTCAGGATAAAGGAGTCCGTCCCCTGTCCTTGGCAGGTCATGTGGGTTTTGACAGCCTCCCAGATCAGCTTGTCAACAAGTCAATTTGCCAGGGTTTCTGCTTCAATATCCTCTGCATTGGTACATTGTTACACAGGCTACCACTAATGTCTTTATCATTTACACTGAATGACGCTCACTGCACACACAAACACCTGATGTCTCAGGACAGTTCATCTGCATTTGGGTTTATTCTTTTAGCATATTTTGTCCAGTGCAGTACGAAATTAGAGCTTTCAACTTCTAACAGCTATCATCAGCTGTCATCACGAAGTGTATACTTTTGCATTGGTGTGTTAGAAAGAGTGCATCTCTCTACTAGTGCAGTGCTTAATACTAAGAAGTACAACAACAGTTTGAATTTGAATCAGTGGCGCAGTAAGAAACAGAACCATTTATATTACTTGACCATTTGCATAAATATTTGCTACCTGCCATTATTGTGTCATTGAACAAGAAGAAGAGAATCACCCCACTGCTACTGTGAAGCTGCATTATGTACTTATAACTCAGCGTGTTGAAAAGTTTAGAACAGTTCAGTTTGGGGGCAGAAAACTGCTTTCTGTATGTACAAAGTACAGTATTGTATCTCTGCTGTGAAGTTCAATAAGTAAAAATCCTATTTGTCTGGCTCTAGGTGAGACTGGTATCGGCAAGTCAACTTTGATGGATACTCTGTTCAATACCAACTTTGAGAACTTTGAGTCCTCCCACTTTGAGCCACAGGTGAAGCTGCGGGCTCAGACCTACGACCTGCAAGAGAGTAACGTCAGACTACGACTGACTGTGGTCAATACTGTGGGCTTTGGAGATCAAATGAACAAACAAGAGAGGTGAGAGGAGAATGCCTTTGTGTTACTAGCACATTAGAAGAGAGACCATCTCAAAGTGTGTATGAGTCATCACAAATGAGTGACTGTGTTTGGTGTTCAGATAAATATTCAGTGTTCAAATGTGCGGCTTTTATGAACTAACCTCTGTTTACTATTCATGAAACCCAAATCACTTATCAGCCTTATGTATCGTTCCTGTAGCTATCAGCCTGTGGTGGACTACATTGACAGGCAGTTTGAGAGCTATCTGCAGGAGGAGCTAAAGATCAAGAGATCTCTTCACAACTACCATGACTCACGAGTCCACGCCTGCCTTTACTTCATCTCCCCCTCAGGTCATTCACTCAAATCCTTGGACCTGGTCACCATGAAAAAACTAGACAGCAAGGTAGGTGAAGGAACACTGTGTGTGTGTTTGCTTCAGGGTCAGGCAAATGTATTGATTTGTCAATATGTCATACATTGTAAATAGTCTTGTAAATATGTCTGTGATGATCTGTATGTCACACAAAGTGTGCAAGATCAGTTGGCAGTGATAAAAAGCTGCACTCAAAATGGACACTTTCAAACATTCTTCATAATCAGTAGAGGAAGTTTGAGACATTCACGTCCAGCTCTGTTCCCTTTTTGAATAAATTGTTGTGAGAGAGTCAGGACAGCCTTTAAAATGCTGTAGATGTGATATGTGTTTATGGTTTAATCTCCACACTATTTTAAGTATGTATTTTTACATGGAAAATTCTCATGTAAATCAGTCACATCAGTGGGCTGCTGTATATGAATTAGGTGACTGGGCTTGAATTGATATGACACTACATAAATAAATACAAAATGTTATTGAGTGCTCAAATTACAAAGCAAGAGGAAAACAATTGATTTTACAGATGTATTACTTAATGGAGTACTTATACTGAGCTCTTGCACGCCGTGTAAGAGCTCAGTGTTTCCTTTAGCACACTTTTTAGCTTTAGATGATGGTTTATGATAAGATGTGTTAATTGCACACAGATAACTGTCAAAGTACTTCACCACTGAAGAAGTTAGAACAAACAGTCTTTAGTAAAAACAAAACAAATCTTTTTCAAATTCTTTTGATTTGTTGATTAATCATTGAATTAAATAACAGAAAAATAACTTCTCTTTAAAAAAAATTATGCACTGATCACTTATTTAAACATGAAATGAATAAATGCACATGCATGGTAGCTGCAATTAGGAAAGATCTTGTGAACTGTATCCTACCACTGTGGGGCATGTGCAGCTTTCTGGGCTCCAACCATTTTATAAACAATCAACTTTGCAAATGCGATAGAGAGCAGTGCTGCCATAACATTAGTTAGATGTCAGATCTGTGCAAACTCATAAATGCTTACACTAGTGTCCTCACATTTTAAGATCTGAGAGCCCCGGGATGTTCTGTTGTGAGATGCTTGTGGATAGCAGTAGTGTTGCTGTGGTAATGTTACTTCATTACAAAACACAAAAAAACATTAGTTTCTCTGTTTAAAAAAATCCAAGACCATCTTGCATTTTTGGGATAAAAATGCATTTTTGGCTTGCCTGTGACACTAATTTGGGATAAATGTAAAAAATGTGATGCAAATTGACATATTTACGTAATCGATAACATCGATGCGTTGCCCCAACCCAAGTTAATACACTGGACACACATATAAATTTTAATATTTTTGAAAGAAGAAGATTTTAATTGATCAGAACAGTGTGGACATTGTTAATAATGTCAGTACTGGAACTGGAAACTTCTGTAAATGTAAAGAAGCCTATAATCAGCAAATATTAGTACTTTCCTAATTAATTAATTAGCTGGAATAATGAGGATTAGCAAAATTCTAACGCAGCTGGATACAAGTATCTTTTCATGAAAAACATGGCCTGTGTGTGTCTAAGCTTTTGTCTGGTAGTGTACTTATTTTTTATCTTTGCCAGTGTAATTATCAGCTAATGAGCTCTGAAAGTTGCTGCAAACACTAGCACTGTTAACTTGGCTCCAAGTGACTGCTCCCGCAGCAAACTGTGACTGTGTGTCTGAATTTTTGCCTTTGTCACCTTCCTGCGCTGCATGTATTTCCACAGCACAGTTAATTTATCAAGAATCCTTTTGTTTTTAGCGGAATCCAAAATACACTTTCTGGAGTTATTATAGGTTCTAATATTGTTACTGCACAAGCATGTACTTTGCTTACTGTTTCACTGGGGCTACAAAGTGAGCCCGACAGTTTATTTTTAACCTAGAAAACAGCAGCATAATTATACTGAAAGATGTAGTAGTTCATGTCATGTTTGCATAAAGTTCATTATAAATGTGTATGTGAGGTTCTGTGTGGGGACGGGTGCTGTGGTTTTTAGATTTTTTTTTCTTTTTATCTTTTTTTCTGGTCTAAGTCGTTCCTTCCCTAAACCCCTCCCGTCACTCTTGAAGTGGTCAGGAACTTTCCCATGCTCTCTGTGTGTAGTAGCTTGTGTTTTTTTTGTGTGATTTCACTGCTCTGGAGTGTCAGTAACCCTGGATTTGCGTGTGAATGGAGGAGAAAAAGCAGTGGAATGCTGTAATCACTTCACACTCACACACTTGATTTGTCCTTTTGTGCCACTGTACAGCTATGCACAGAAAGAGGTGTTTGTTGGATATGTAGCACTGACAGAGAGACAGCCAGTCACTCGGACAGCTGTTTGAACAGGTCTCCTAGCAGTGTTTTGCTTTCTCTGCTGAAATGTTGTGTGTATGGGTGTGTGGTCTGGCCCAGAAGCTTGTCGAGTGACAACTCTTTCCGAGCTCCTCTGTGGTACGACAAGATGACGGACAGACAGGAATGTGGGATGACTTGTCCAGCACAGTGGGCTGCTGAGCAAGACATAACTTCAGTCAAATTTGTTTATGAAAACCTTATAAGAAAACAGATTTCACAGAATATTTTAGACAAAGAAGAATCGACTATTACAATTGTTTATACTGTGCCAATGTCAGACTAATGAAAGTTGTTTTCATACGTGTGCGTGTAGTTTAAAGGTATCTTGAAGAGCAAGATTAACTTATTTTAGTCAATAACATCAGAAGCTACTAAGTTGAAACTTAGTTTACCGTGTCCTAAACCTTTCATACAAAACCACATTTTAATTAACAGTAATTATAATTGCTGTCACTCCATATTTGCTGCAGGTAAACTGATTAGAGCTTGATGTTAATTATTTTTGGTGTTGATGAAATTAGAGACTGGCATTTGCTGTAACTTACATAAAGTGAACATTTTCCTTTTCATACAAACAAAGAAACTGTAGATTAAAACACAGTGATTTAGGTGCTTATGCACACTTTTAGTATCTCATAGTTTTGTGTAGAACATTGTCCGTTAATTGACATTATGTGCTAATATCAGAACTGATTAAATATTTTAAGAAAGAGAGTAACCTCCAAATGCTAATGTTTTTTCTAATTCTGTTCACTTTCACATTGTCTGATATTATTTGTTTTTGTACGTAAACTTTTTTTTTTCCATCTAAATAACAATAACTGAGCAAGAAAAATGTGTTTGTGTCCCATCTTTTCACAGGTAAACATCATCCCTGTCATCGCCAAAGCTGACACCATCAGTAAGAGCGAGCTACACAAGTTCAAGATCAAAATCATGAGTGAACTCGTCAGCAACGGTGTCCAGATCTACCAGTTTCCTCTAGATGATGAGACTGTAGCTAAAGTCAACACTACTATGAACGTAGGAAGACACACACTCACACACACACACTTTGAAGTAGAGTGCCGCAATATCAGAGCAGTTTTCTTAAAAGGGTCTTAAGGTTGAAGTAAAAACGTAATCATTTGTCTTAACTTTAAATAGTTATGTAATATTTTCAGTGAGAAACTTTGATTTTTAGCTCTCCATTTTCATATGTAAACAAACCGTAAATCATTTTTGCAGGGTCATTTGCCATTTGCTGTAGTAGGCAGCACAGAAGAAGTTAGTGTGGGCAATAAGATGGTGAAAGCTCGGCAGTATCCATGGGGTGTAGTACAAGGTAAGATGGATTTGTATTTCTACACACCTAGTGATTCCTCCAGATATTATTTTATTACACTTATAACAATTATCACATTTTCCTCAAGCAGAGATACTAATGTGAAAGGTCTGAAATTAGTACATTCCTTTTCAGTAAGGTTAACATGTAAAAACCTGCATTGAAATCTGCTTTGGCCTACTTTATACAGCTGCCTGCTTACAGTTAAAACATGTCTCATTTACAAAATCATTGTGTCTAATCATGGTTTTAATGTTTCTTCAAATGCTTTTCTAGCCTTATATAAAAAGATATGAAGAAAAGAATTAAAAATGTTAAAGGACTCATATTATATTCCTTTTGGGGGTAAAAAAAATGCTGATCTCAAGAAGCTCAAGAACTGTGCAGATGCTTATTTCTTCCCTGGCTGAAATTTTGCGCTCAGAGCCTGTCTTTGGAACAACTGGTTATGAGCTGCGCTCCCCTCCTGTTTACTGACATGAGCCTTGAGCGTTCGGCAGAGGCTGTGGTGGATGGTGATTGGCTAGAGCCAGCTATGATGTCCTCCTTAGATTACATTGGCGAGGGGGAAAATCCAGACTGTATTATTCTGAGACAGGATTCTAGCAAACAGAAAAATGTAAATTAAAAAAAGCAGAGGGTCCACTGCTAAATGACTATTTTTCATATTAGGTGACCTTTAACTCTTTAATACCAGCTAGAATGATAACCTTATAACTAATCTTCTAATGTGTTTATTAGTGGAGAATGAAAATCACTGTGACTTTGTGAAGCTGAGGGAGATGCTGATCTGTGTAAACATGGAGGACCTGAGGGAGCAGACACACACTCGCCACTATGAGCTGTACAGGCGCTGCAAACTGGAGGAAATGGGATTCAAAGACACAGACCCAGAGTGCAAGCCTGTCAGGTGAGCTGCCAACACACACGCCGAATGCCTGCATCCATATGAAGGGCAACTAACCTCTGTGTGCTTGTGTGCAGTTTGCAGCAGACTTATGAGGCCAAACGTCAGGAGTTTCTAGTGGAGCTGCAGAAGAGAGAGGACGAGATGAGACAGATGTTTGTGCAGAGGGTGAAGGAGAAGGAGGCTGAGCTGAAGGAGGCTGAGAGAGAGGTATATGGACATGTGTCAGAAAAAGCTGAAAATTCTTTTTGGCCCCATGGGTGAAAATTATTATTTCTAATTATTATTATTATGTACTTGGTAGTAGAGGAACTGTAACTATTGCTGTAACGTGTTGTCATTTATGTTTTTCAGCTGCAGGGCCGCTTTGAGCAGCTGAAGCGCATCCATGCAGATGAGAAAGCTGCTCTGGAGGAAAAGAAAAGGCTCCTGGATGAGGACCAGAGTTCTTTCAGCAAGAGACGAACTGCAGCTCAGCTCCTGCAAGCCCAGAGCCTCACTGCCAACGGCAAGAAGGACAAGGACCGCAAGAAGTAAGAGTCCAGCCTGAAAAAACATTTTAAGTAGCTTAAATATTTGCAGCTGTAGGCACTGACAGTGAAATAAAACTCTTCAGGATTCAATATGTTCAATACACGTTGCCACCTGCTGGTGAACAATGAACACTGAGCAATAAATCAGATGTCAACTGAAAGCTGTTTGTCTACATGACAAACGTATTTGCACTCTGAGACAGTGGACCAGTTTGGATTCTTCTAGGCTTCTCGTTTTTGTCCAGTAGCTTAGGTTTTGCTTTTATTTATGTGTTTTGGTTCATATTTCATATAATATTGACAAAGTTAATTGTAAGTTGCAAACTTGTTAAAAATGAATTTCTCACTCATGTAAATTTGTTCCTCTTGTTCTCTGTTTTAGTTCTGGCTTCATGTGAAGACACTGAAGTACACTCCACTACGACCAGTATAACCAGTGACATTCTGCCTTTCCAGCGTGTCGTGGCTTGTCTCCAACACTAACCAGGAAAACAAACCTGCGTGTGTGTATTTGATTTTGTGCCAAAGTTTAATGACTCTACCCAAGAAACCAGTGTACACTTTCCTCAAGTCTATTTTTAATCTATTTTATACCTCTTTGTCTAATGTTTTATATTTATCCTGTTATTTTTATATCGAACTCTTTCTTTTCTAAATACCCCTCTCTTGTCCAAATGGACACGTCACCTTGATCGTCACACAGCCACCTCACTAGCAGCTGTACACAGATCACAGGGCATGAAAAGGTACAAAAAGTACAGTGTAGGGACATCATCAGTTACATTTGATCTTTTTTATGTCTTCCATATCTTTAGTGTGTGATAAATGACTTAGTGTTTTGTAATACACCAAAGTGTATTCTTATTAATTCTCTAATGAGACAGGACAACATCTGTAACATTGTGGTAATTTATTACAGACAAGCACCTCAGGAGTTAACTTAGTAGCAATTTTAAACATTGGTCTCAAAGTCTCAAATATTTCAGTGCCCAAATCAGAAAAGTTTGGGCCCTGACAAGTTTCCCAAAAGTTTTAAAATGCATCAGTTTATTAATTCATCACTGCTGTTTCCCAGCAGGGCTGCTCTACTCTGAGGTGAGAAGGATATAGAGCAAGTTTGACAGTTATGTAATTGTCCTGAGGAGTTTAAATAAAGCCATTAGAGATTAGAATCTCCTTAACAGATATGTATATAAAGCCAGCAGTGTTACAGAATCCATGTCTGTAAGAGGCATTGCTGAAGCTGTTTTCACAAGCATGTTCATTGATTCTATTAGCGTTTAATGTCAGCAATAAAACTGTTAATTCTCCTCTTGTTTGAAAGGGAAGGTGTTTTTTTTTTTCTAGACCTATCACAGTTCACATTTCACATCTATAAAACATATTGTAGGAGGATGAGACTGAGGCATGGTTTTGGATTAGGTACATCTTACAGCATATCATTTATATTTATACATATATACTGTATATTGTGTTTTACTTGCTCCCTGACCTTTCCTACCAAAGTAGGTTTGCAAACCAGTCTGTCTGAAAAAAGCTTCCTCATTGAAATAATATTTGTTGAGGTAGTTAGGAACAGGGAGTCCGGATTTGTGTCTATATTCTAAGCATTTATATTCACGTCTCTCTACAGTAAAGTAAACCAGCAAATCATGTTGAATTTTCAATAAAAATGTGATCTCCACATCAACATTACTCACGAACAGTGCCACTTTATATTGACACTAGTGCTTACAATGTGTTAGTGCCTTATCTGTGTGAAGCTTACATAGAAATCCACTATCCAGGGAAATGCACCGATGCCTAATAGAGCTGTGTTTGTACTACACCTGTATTAGAAATACACAGTGTTATTTGGGAGCTTTTTTTCCATATTTCCTAATAAATCTTTGTATTTTTGTCATGAAACTGTCTGCTTGTGTTTTTTGTGTCTAATCACTGAATGAGACTAAATCTTGTGTCAAAGCAACTCAGTGTATGCATTTTTTTTTTCATGAAGGTTTATCACAAAAATTTAAATTGGCTATTTATGCCCATTCTTCTTTATAATACAGATAATCTAATTACATAAAATGTTAACAATTCAAAATGTTCATAGTGTTGTTAATACATTTTTTTACGTTTCATTTTTCAAGTTCTAGAGATTAAGAGATAGAGTTTAAAGAAAGGGTGCTTGTGGGGAAAAATGTGCACTGTTTTGTTTATGTGTATTTTATGTGTATTTATGTCCATGTGTCCATGTGTACACTGTAGTGTGGCAAACTCAAATATAATATCCAAGTTGGAGGTCAAAGGTGTAGACATCAACTAATAGCTGTGTGAAAGGTAGAACACAATGACCAGATGGAATATAGGTAAACCTGATGTGTCCTGGTACCTGATACTTTTGTTATTTAATTAGAAATCAATTTATTATTATGTTGATTGTATGATATGAGGAGGACCATTTTAAGATCCCCAGGCCTCCTGACTTAATTCAACTCCATCATTTTAAATGAAATGTCTAATGTGGAGATATCTGCCTCTGCTCTCCTTTTATTACAAGGTAATATGATAGAATAATCACAAGCTTAAGTTTTGAGAAAACACACAAAGAAGCTGCCTTGTAGCTCCTGGTAGAGGTCTTGCTCCCCACAGTGTCTTACCCTCTGGGTCCTGCTGCCCTTCAAGTGACTGAGCTGGCGCACAGACAGGTAGACAGACAGGTCTGGTATAAAACAGAAGGAATTCTGATTGATTCCTAGTAGCATCTTGCTAGCAGCTTGGGAAAATGCACGCTGGGAAGAACCACTTCACCAAGGCAAACTGTTGAGACAGTATGTGCACCTTTCGCTTCTCTCTGCACCTGAGTTTTCTTGACAGAGATGAACAATAAATCTGAAAAAAACAAAATTTGTTCTATACTTCTTTCTAATCTCAAATACAGCACTTTGAGTTTTTGTGCTAGAGTCAAGATGTTCAGAGTGCTCTTACATCCAAGATAACTGTCAGACCCCTGCAATGGCACACATTCATATGCACAGACCCCTGTAACCTTTTGCCAGTCACTCTAAATGCAAATGGAGGTGATCACTGGAGACAGGCACAGCTGGTGGAGACAAGAGGCTGTCATTTAAGGAGAGTGCTGGCGATGCTCTAAAATGACTAATTACACACCTTGGCCATGCCAGCGTTGGTCTGAGAACACAAGAGACAGAGGGAGAGAAAGAAGGGAAGGGATGGAGGGGAGGGCACAGAGAAAACCACAGTGTCAGCTTTATTTCTAAACATGCTTTAATAGAGTGTCTGTTATTATGAAGACACTATTATGCTGTCAGATACTGTAACTAGTGTTGCTCATAATGATTCATAAGCTCATAATGAGCTAATTGTGAGTGCAGATAATTTTAATAAGAGCAGAATATACAGTAATATTATTCTCAGGATGAATCCTCCGTAGAGCAATTGTAACACCCTAATGGGCTATACACATAATGTGCTTGTTATACATCAGAGCACACAAATATGTATTGTTTTCTGTTTCATAAAGCTCTGAGCAGATGGAAAATAGCACAGAAAATCTGTTTTAAAACAAAGGCATTTATTGCGAAAAATGCACTTGACATGAAAAAACAATCAAATCAACCACGGGTCATCATTACAAGACGATGTATAATGATCACATGGTAGAGAGCGCTGGTCGTGGCCAGTGCAGAGCATGACTTCAATGGCACAAAAGGCCTATAAATATTCTGCACAATATAGAATAATATATATACTTTATTTTTTTCAGTTTCTCTCTCTCTGTAGTCAAACAACCAGACTCTGAGTCCTGATGAGGCATGAGCTTCCACGAGACACCAAACGTTTCCTTAACGTTCCTTTTTTCAGTAAAGAGCTACATACAGAGGCCCACTCCCCCTGCACACAAACACACATTCAAACACACAAGTATCCATAGGAACAAATATGGCTGACATCTAATTCAAGATGGCAGGGTGAGTGCTCAGGCTTCCTGGAAGGATGACAAAGCAATCCAATGAAACATTTGATGAGCACTGGTGTGTTTTGTGTTGTGTTGTGTTGTGTTCATGTCCAATGGGAATTACCACTGCCGTTAATGGCTTGTTCACATTTTTCAAGCAGTCGCCATGAGTGCTCAAGTGGTATTTACAACCAGGAAGCTGATGCAAAACACAAGCTTACATAACTAAGGTAAAAGATGTGAAAACATCAGTGAAACCATCAGTTCAAGTTATTTTATGTAAAGTGACCACTGTGCAGTGGATGTATTCCTGATGTTCTGACTCTTGTAAACTCTTTTCTTCCTCTTCCTCACAGCATCAACCTCACTAAAAAGGAAACACAGTTGAGACTCGCTAATCTCCAAAACAAATGAGGACTTGTGCTTAAGTTTGACTCAGTAGAAATTAGAGTCCTCTATTCAGCGGGTGTACAAACAGAGTAAAAAAGAGAAGAGCTCGCTCAGGCTTTGTGCAGAGCCGTTCTGGGATCTGCTGGTTTTTGTCACTGAGTCAAGCAGAACTGAGCTGCAAGATAAACAACCAGCAGGCTCACTGTACTGAAAGAAGCCGGCAGGAGAAGATGTGATGTTTTGTGTTTTTATATGTGTGTGTGTGTTGTGTATTTGTAGGAACTAGGGTTTGGCTGACAGAAGGAAGCTTCGGGTAACTAATATCTTCTGACATTAGGTTTTGATGCTTTCTGGGGCAGATAAAATGGCACTTTTACTTGTCTGAACTAACACACCCCACTGAAAGCTGTACAAGTATCATAGTCTTGGACATTTACATACAGTAGAATCAAACAGACTGCATATCTGTTATTCTAACTGAAAAATTTTATGGTAATGTCATCTTGCCCCAGTTTGTGTAAGCTGTGACCAGCTGGAGAAAAACAAATCTTAATCTAAATTGCAGTGTGTTTTTGGTTTTGTCTGTTGCTCCAGATGCACTGGATTACCCACGGTGCATCGCCAGCTGCCAGAAAATGATTGCAGACCATGTTTCTATCTGAAATGACTGTGTGTGTCCTTTGTTTTACTTGGTTAACTTTATCTCCCTGCCATGATCAGTTTTCTCCACAGTTTAAGGATTTGGGTTCCTTTTCATCCATGCCAATGATCAAACTGTGGGAAAACAGACAAGTTCAAATTGTGCTTTTGTCTCCTTGATAGTAATACCATGACCGGTCACCTCCACTTTAAGATTCAAGAAATTTAAAAGCATTTTAAAACAGTATTAAAAAAATACACTAAAAATAATTATAAGCACCAAAATATCCAGTCTAATGGGGATTGATGTTGATTCATTGCATTTTGGATTCTTATCATCTTTACACCCACTTTGATCAGGTGCTGTTTTGCTGATTTTGGTGTTTATTCTGCTGTCAGAATAATAAATTAGTAAAACTGCAAAACTGTTCTGATGCTCCAGCTTTTGGCTGACTCTGGGAAGTACATAATATCTGGAAATATGTATTTATGTTCTATTATGAGTCAACTACACATTTGCTCTGCCAGTAAGTCTCACCTGTGTGTAAATAGCCATTAGCTGTTTGTGCTTTGTTCTGGTGTGGAGACAACCACCTTCTTCTTTAACTTTCACTGATACATTGCTAGTATTAAAATGCTGCTGAGCTCACTATCTGACTGCACAGTAAAGCTCTGGATTTCACTGTGGATCAAGGATAGAAGGTTGATGGCTGTTGCGGGGTGTAAATTAGACAAGCCTGAATCCACACTCGGGACAAGGAAATCTACAAAGCAGACTAACTATGCACTCACTGAAGTACAAAAATACTTGTTAAAGACTGACAAGACTAGAGGAAAAGTTGTCAAAGACTGGCAGTTGTTTGATGAAAAAAGGTGTTAACCCTCCTCAACCATACATTTGTCCATTAGCATCAAACTTCCACACGTGGTTTCACAATATTGCTGCAGTCAGACCAAAAACTCTAAACAGCATCTGAAGAGAAGGCTGAGGAAGAGGAATACTGTTTGTTTTCTCGGACCACTGTTATAACTTTGTGCTACCAAAGACGTTTGTGCCTCTTTGAAAAAAAAAAACACTCTCTACAAATACAATGATGTGACAAGTAGCAATGGAAATCCCTTTTGTCAAATAAATAACAATGGATGTATAAAATACTGTATATGTAGATATATTGGCAGGTTGTATCAGATAGAACCAAGTGCATTGTTTGTCTCTCTAATCCTGCACAGAAGATCAAAAATCATCTCTATGAGTACAAATCAATTGTATAAAGAGTTTTGGTGTAACTTTCTCTTTCTTTCTACATTCAGCAAGCCAGTTTATGAGGGACAAATGTACATAAAAAACGGATGTATAAATGTACAATATGCAAGATATATAAATAGAAAACTAAATCACCTAATTCATATTTGACTTTTTGCACCAATTTTTTAAAAATCAAAAATCTTGTGACAGGTCATCACACCATGAGTAGTTTGGGACAACACAAACATCTATTTCAACATATAAAAACATAATTATGCTACATGCATTGTTAATAACAAATATTGGGACCAAAAAGAAACACATGTGCTTGTTGTCACGAACTAGACATGGAGATGTGCTTACAATGATCCTGGAGAAGTAGGCTCACCTGGCGATAATTTTCACTTTTCAAACAAAGACAGCACCCGAATTCAAGTTCTGAGGTCTCAGTGGAAAGCAGAGCTAATGCTTCTTGTGCTAGTGTTTGCTGGTGGATGATGCCAGGGAGTAGAACTGGGAGGCAGGGTCTTGTCAGTCTGTGCTCTTCGAGTTTGTGTGCCTTCAGTAGTCAACATCACAGGTCCCGACATTGAGTCGGATGAGAACCCTCTGACCCAACACTGTCCCGTGGCGAATGGCGGGAAAAGCTGCCCTGCTTCCTGTGTGGCTGGGCTGGTCGAAGCCAGGACTAGCTTCCCTGTATATGTGTGTATGTATGTACAGAAAGTATATGTGTGCGTGAGTGAATTATTTGGACCGATATGGATTTCTGAAGCCTATTAAAATTGGTGGTTTAGTATTAAATATGTATACAGATTGTTGAAGGAAAAATATTATAAAATGTAGTAATGTGAACGTAAAAATTCTCCATTAAAAAACGGACCTAATTTTTAAGGCAAGTTTAAGCAGGTACTTTGCGGGTTATAATTTTTAATCCAAAAATTTAACTCTGGGAAACCAATATCAGTCCAACCTTTGGGTGTGACTGTGGCTGAATGAACTGTTAGCTTGTGTGCGTGTATGTGTGTTTTGTAACTCAGAAATAGGAACAGTGTGTGATCTTTTGTGCATTTTTCCAGTTCAGAAGCTTTCGACGAAGCTGCCGGGAAACAGACCCGTCTGTCCGGTCCTCTGCAGGGTGCCTTTATACCAGCCATCCTCTCTCTTCTTATGGACGAACACCACATCACCTTCTCGCAACTCAATTTCCGCCTCACTCTGGGGAGGGTAGGGTACCACCACACGATACCTGCCACACACAGAGACAGAAATAGCACAAATCACACAGTGTGGGGAACATCACATGCTGGAATAACTCACTTGAAAACATTAAACAGTCATAAGTTCGCTCCACCTGTCTCTTACATTTAGGGATTTCCTGAATTTTCCACAATTTCACACGCTGAGAAGGGATGAGATGAAATACATTCATTATTCTATGTTTGTAATAACAGACAATCCTGTCCAAAAGTCTTAGGCCACCATTAGATTAGTTTTTTAGCAATACTATGATGGCTGTATATATCTATTTCAGCCTTTACATTACAACATC
This sequence comes from Helostoma temminkii, assembly GCA_900302695.1. NCBI lineage: Eukaryota > Metazoa > Chordata > Actinopteri > Anabantiformes > Helostomatidae > Helostoma > Helostoma temminkii. The sequence continues at coordinate 16,735 of OMLM01011851.1, forward strand.
TAGAAACACAGAAATTGGCATCCTGGCTGCTATTCTTCCTCAAAGACCCTTCCTCATCAGGCTCTTTTGGACTATAGAAGAAACGTCTGGTCTTCCTCTCCTATTTTCGTCCTTGACCTCTCCATAATCCTCAACAGAGGTCACACTTATTATCTGTCGCTTTAGCCTAACAAAGCTATTTTTTTCTAATATAGCTTTTTTAATACCGCTCCATATTTTATGTGGTCATAATAGCATTGCCAAAACAACAAATCTTTTGAACAGTAAAGTGAGTGAGCATTTTAATGCAGCTTTGTAGCTCTGTAACTAGTTTGTTAACACTGGTGTGCTCTCTCAATACACTTCAATTCACTGTACATGTTAAATTGCTGGTGCAGATTTTCCCCACTGCTACAAAGTTCTGTACAAATTGATGTGACCACTTACACCTGGCTTTAATAAACTGTGAAGAAGAGTTGAAACTTGAAATGTAATAGCAATATGATGCATTGGAGAGTTTTTGGCCTAAACACTGATATGTGTTATATCTGGAGGTAATTTAAAAGCCAAAAAGTGCATCAGATGTTATAGTAACCATTGTGTCTGTATTTTGGTGTACCACTGTCCCACAGGGTTTGACATTTACTAAAAACTGGTAGGACAGGAATGCTTTCCCTCTCTGCTTCTCCCTCACCACATACTCAGAAAGAAGGAGCAGTAAACACTGGTTGCTGTGATTCTCCCAGTAAACAAAGGCATCATTTCTTTTGCATGTCCAACTGACACAGCTGTGATGTCTGTAAGTGTGTTTACAGGTTTCCTCTGAGGGCCATAAAGTTTGTGTGTATGAGAGCAGGACACCTTCAAGGCTGCTGGTACTGTATGGTGCCTTACTAAACCTTACTAAGTACTGTTGGTGGTCAGATTACACATCCCGCGGGATGCACCAACAACAATGACATAGATAATAGCCTATGGGCTAGTGAACCTATCACCTTTATTAAACCACTTAATGGAGCCACTGCAGTAATGACTTATTCCTCATAAAGGCACCTCCGACTGCTTCAACCCTGTTTACCTTTATCCTCTGCTTGTGGTGTTGGTACAGCCGTCTCAGGACTGCTCTTTCTGTCTTCACATTCTGGATCCTGATGACAAATACTCCCTGCACTGAATGTCACTATTTTATTTTTATTATTTTTTTGTCAGAGTGATTATTTAGACTAAAACTATGACTGACTAAAAAACACATTTCACAGATTGTGTTTCTATGTGTGTGTTCTTTCCTTTGTGTGATTTGTGTGTGTGTGTTTACCTTTCTCTGGACAGTGGTTTGGGTTCAGGACGAAGGACCATGAGAGGAGTGCCAGCACGTGTTGCTGGGGGTGACATGGGAAAGTTGGTGTCCAGGGAGCCGGACTTCCTGTGTAGGGGCTCCAGCCCCACCGCTCCTGACATCTCACTTTCAATTGGACAGGAACCAGCTCTCCCCTGCGATGCCATCGGACAGGAACCTGAGCGGGCGTGGTGGTGATGATAGTGAGGATGGTGAGTGGGGTCGGTGGCCACGATACATTGGCCAGACATTGAGGGGTCGTGGGTCGGTGGAGAAGATGGAGGTGAGCGAGATTTCTTCTTGGCTGCAGCTCCTGACAGAAGCTTTAACAAACCACCTGCTTTCCTCTCCTTCTGCGGTTGGAGAAATGAAGGAAGAGAGAGGAGAGGGCACAGAGAGAGAGAGAGAGCGATGAACAATACATCAGATAAACAGAGTTGATAAGGGTCATTTTTTGTGGTATAGTAATATAGATTTCATAAGGCTTGTCTTGACATAAGGTGACAGGTGGCTATGAAAGTATGTGTCTGTGTAAACAATAAATCTACAGTGTATTTTATGTTTTTCAGAAGGGCATAAATGCAGTGTCCCCACATTAATAGAAAACACATTTATGAGACAAATAGAAAAATATTTTGCTGTTGACATGATATGGCCCAAGGAATAAAACTGGTGATAAAAGCTCACATTTGCTTCAGAGCACAGACATTAAAACAATATGAGCTGTTCTCCTTTCAATATTAAATACAGATGATGTACCAGAAATTTTGAAAAAAATCTCCTTCCTAACCAAGAAATATCTTTTTTATGTAGCTGCTTTGGTGCAGCTTATGTTGTGAGGACAATGGGAAAATGTCTCCCACTCATTTTGAAATTATGCATTTATCATTGCACACTTCTGCGCAATGGACTGTGAAGATTGATGCTGCTCTAAGGTGATTAGTTTAGTTTAGCATAATGGTTTCAGAAGAAGTTACATGTTGTAGTGTAAACATTTTATGACAATTTCAAAACGTAAAGAACTGCATGCTTCTGGCTGTTGCTCTCTAAGAAATAACCACAGCAGATAACTACATGTAAAACCACAAGTTGTTGTTTAAGAAGATACAAAGTGTTATTTTGTGAACTTCAGATTCACTGGTAGACATTTGGTTTTTGGAGAGATACAGATAATCTATTTCCCCCTCGTGCTCTGTACTTAATGCACAGACATGAACGTGGGATCAGTCAGTGTAAATATTGCTACACTTAATTTTACAGTAGAGCCAAGCTAGTTTTCCTGGTTTTTCCAAGTACTAGATAAACCAAAAACAAAATCACAATGTTGGTTTCTGATTTTGACAAATCTCTTCCAAATGATTTTAATAAATTAGAAAGAGTAGCTTGTGTCTTTAAGATTTAAAAATTGTTCCTCATGTGGCAGCCAGTGGCCCAAACTATACAGATTATAATAGCAGCATTTCTTAATGATGCATATACAGGCAGATTCTTGACTATGGCTGGGCTGTTCATACTGTCCATTCAACTCTGTGTAATACCAGGAGGACAGTACAGCTCTCTTTTTATGCTGCCTGGTATGATTTTACTCTCTTAATCATACAGCAACAACCAATCAGCTACTGAGCATGCCTGAACAAGATGCACAGAGGTTTCATATCAGCTCTGTCTCCATCTCAGCCACCTGTTCCTTTAAAGCAAAAACTGATGGATTAATGATGTTTTCTATTAACACTATACTTGCAGTGTTGTGTTTGACGGTTGTCATGGCAACAACACAGTAGTACATGTAAAAGGTAAAAAAACAAGTCAGAAAATCCATGGTTTTGCTATTTGTATAATCAAGTGAAAGGAAGATGCTTCTAAAAACAGCGGTTATGAATAAAAATAAAACTATTTTAGAAAAGAACAAGCTGAACATAAACATATATAGTGACTTCCGAACCACATAAGCCTCTTTCGAAGGTCTCTGGATTCAATACTCAGTAAATTAAACTATTAGTTTCCTAGAGATGTGTTAATTAATACCTCATTTCAAGCTTGAATGGGTAAATGAATGACATCTATAAAACACCAAACACATCAAATGTGATCAACATGTCCTATTAGCAATAAGAAGAGAAGCTGCAATCACATTAAATGCAAAACAGAAATACCAACTGTTGATAGCACCCTGGCATTGTGAGATTTGTTCATGTTGTCTGTGTTTATATCATTATGAATTTAAAAGAGGAAAAACAATTTTAAGATGTCATCTTGGCAATTATATTATTATTTAACTGTATTTCTTTGGACAGTGGGAGGCAGCTAGAGTACCCAGAGAAAACCCACACAGACAGGGAGAACATCACACTACACTACACCACTGCTCTGGCCATGATAAAAACCAAATATTCAAAAATAATATAAAAGTTGTAGCTCTAAGTTAGCTTTTAGTTCTAATGTCTCAGTATAGAGGCGGACTGATCAAAAAAAGAGTCTACAAAGCATTTACAAATGTAGAAACACTTGACTTAGCACACCCACTATGGAAAACACATGGCATTCCTCCTCTATACCACAACTACCACTGCTTATAGATATGCATTTCCCTAAATACCATTTGATTGTTTTTGTTTTCGGAAATGGTGTAGGGGTATGGATGCTCTTTTTTATGAATTTTATACTATACCTTAATAAAACTACACCCTGAGAATACTGAAACATAAGCATATACAATGTTTTCTGCTTTTGAAGCAGATTTCCTTCCTGTTAAGCAAATAAAGCTTATATGAATCAAAATTTGGGAGAAGGAGGAGAAGATGGAAAGAAATATAATGAGGAAGAGAAGGAGAGAAAATATAAGGATGTTTAGGAGGAGAAAAAGACGCAGAGGCAGAAAAAAGAAAGAAAAGAGGAAAAAAGAGAGGACAGAGAGAACAGAGGGATGCGGAGAAATAAAGGTAGAATGAGGGAGAAGAGCTGGAAACCAGCAGAAAAAAGCGAATAATCACTCCCACTCTTTCATCTGCAGGCTTAAAGGCTTAATCTGCTTCCTATTAGTGTGTGTGCTTGCCTGTGTGTGCTGCATGTGTGAGTCTGTTTACATTAGTGAGTTAAACTGCTGCTGTTGTTCCAAAATTAACCACCAGACGGCAGCAGATGATCGCAATTTAATTTGGTTTCTGTTGTTACGTTGGTTCTAATTGTGCATAAATGCTTGTATCTACATGTAAAAAGTTCTTGTTCATTTCAAATGTAAGAAACGGCACATGCACGCATACATTTACTCCAGTCACAAATAGCATCTAGAAAGAATTAACTGTCAACGTTGAGTTGCATGAATAGGGAGACTTATGAACTTAACCTTTCAAAGTAGACACGGGGGTGTAAAGATTGCTCAGGGATGATGGGAGAAATGCTCTGAATTTTAGTTTCTGCCCACTCATGAGGCTAATTCATTTACCATTTACTCAACCATGCTCATCTATTTTAAACGCTTTAATAATACATTTTCTTTATTTTTTTTGAGAATTATAATTTTTCATATGTAATAAAATATTTACCAGTTAACAAGTTAAAGTTAAAAACTGTGCACTCACCAAACTCTAGTCTGTGAATCTAGTATGTAAAAATGTTAATAAAACAATATAATAAGAAAACACAGTATGTAAAGATGTAATAGAAAGCTCATAATATCTAGGATCAGGGTCTTTATCGTCCTTGTTCAAGAAAGATCAAGAGTTTCTTTGCAAACACTTCAGACACACATTCAGTTGGCAGTTTCACTACATGCGGAGGCTCCTTGGAATTGGTCTACAAACACATCTCAATGTTCAATGTGATATGTGTCTGTAATGCCGGCTGAGCTCTAGACAGTGTGACTGTGTGTCAAACAGAGATTATCCTGTGTCTGCCAGACAGTTATCTTCATCGCTTCTTCTGTAACAAAGACTGACTCTGTGCAGCTTCATTGCCACCATGACTTCAGACTCGATGTTTCTACTCTGCAAAGCTCAAAGCAACAATGACAGGTAGTGTGAATAAGGGTTAGACTGAACATTTGTTGAATGGGTAATACAACAGTTAATTCTTTTTGCCACTAGTCTGTACCTTTGAATTTGATGCCATGTGCTATCCTGTCAAAAAACACAAATACTCTGGTTTTGTTTCAGAATTGTAATTGTGTCAGGGCATCAAAGCTTCTGCATTAAGGCGAAGCATTTAGGTCAACACATGATGCTACATGTGTTTTGAGTAGCAGGTCATTCTGTGCCTGTTAGTCAGGTTGTCATTTAAGATTTTGTACATAACTAAGACAGTTCCTCCCAAACCATGCTTTTTGCACAGATGTTTGATTAGACAAAAAAATAATATCTTCTACTTGTGATAGGAGTGGAGCATTCTTAAATATCAGAATAAAATAAAATGATGACACCAACTGCCTATTTTTAACAAATGACCTTTTTAACCTACTGATATTTTAACTAGTTTCTAATGTCTATTAGCTAAACTGTCAGTAATAAACCTGAATCAAACCTCTAAAAAATACAAGTTCAAATCACTGTTGAGTGAGACGATGTAAACAAGGCCGCTGGCTGCTGTTCCATAGTCAATGAGCTGTTTGTCAGCTAGCCATGTAGTTAGATTAGCTGTCCCAGACAGTGAAGCCAGCAGTGAAACAAATGGAGCTGAGACAGATGTGAGCGTTCTGTGCCATCCTTCACTGTCAGAAGAGCCTGATTTAACATCTACAGCTTTACACCACAGATCACACACCATATATAGAAGAGCATTCATATTTTTGCCAGCTCCCTGAGTGAATGACACATACTGAGGTAGGAGAAGACAACTGACACATCACATGTACACATACACACAGACACTAACTAACATATATCACATCCACTACTGTGTAAAGTCTAGAGGACAAAACACCTTTTTTCACCTGACACTGTTTTATTATATGAGATGAGTTTTATTTATAGAATGACTATAACGCCTGGAATCAAGCAACGTAGAAGTAATTTATTATCCATGTTGGTACTAGAATATCTGTGTGTAAAACCAAAGGGACAGTGTGCTGTGATTGGAGGGGAGGTCTAAAAACTAATTTAAGACTTGTTTTGCTACACTGAAATCCCTGCTTAATATTTTCATCAATAATGATGTCTATGTTAATGAGCCATGGAGCAGTTGGTTATTGTGTGTATAACTCTGGACGTGTCTTTCAAATGAATAAATGCAAATGTAATGGTCAAATCTAGATCTTAAAGAAGTAGTGTATTAATCAATCGACAGGTAATTAATGTACAGCTTTAATAATTAATTAATAAACTAATTTCTCAGTTGTGAGGGTTTGCTTTGCTTTGTGTGTTAGTAAATCAGTGTTTAGGTAGTTTTGGAGTGCTGATCAGACAAAGTAAGCTATTTAAAGACATTAGCTGGGGCTTTACACAATTTTAATGTGGACGTTTGAGCTATCCTTATGTTCTTTTTCCTGCATGTTCTGTGTGGATATGTACAGTATGGTTTGGTCAGGACTCACTTCACAAAACATACTAAATGTTTTGCAAGGGAAGAATTGTGGTTAGCTGAGGCTACTGTTGATTTCTGCAGTGGATTTTTCACAGTTGAGTTGAATGTTGAAAATACCATACCATTTATGAAAGCAATGATATTTTACTCTCAGGTGATATGTGTTTTTTTTTTTTTAATAACTCATCAGGATGAGGCTCACCTTCTCTGCTTTTGGTGCAAGAGCACCCTGCGTAGAAACGTGAGAGGGACCAGGCGATGGCGGCTGCAGTGGACTGGCGGTCTCGCCGTTGAGGAGCACTGCTGACACGTTTGGAGGTGTGAGACATGAGAGAGGGGATGAGAGAGGGAGGAGGGGTCGGGAGGCGGGGGAAGACAGGGGTGAGGGTCCCAAGCTGGGCCCTGGAGACACCATGGAGAGAGGGCGACCCGATTGACCAGGGCAACGTGACGGTGAGGAGCTCTGAGGACGCACAGGAGAGATGGCCACCGTGGGGCGCTCTGGACTTCCAGCAGGAGGACTATGAACTTAACACACAAAAACACACATTTTAATATAGATTAAAATGAATTTGCTGATTTTGGCTCATTGATTGTTTTAATTAATAAAGAACTGTTTTTTGTGTAATAATCGGTGTCTCTGAAATATGTTTATAGTGAGTTCTGGGATGCTGGACCCTGTCCTGGCATACATGCAGGGCGAAGGGCAACAAAACACTGCAAAGAGATGACCGACCTATCATAAAGATACAGCAGATGAATGTAATTTAAATACCCAGAGGTTAAAGTAAAAGTTCAGGATTTGAATAAAACATTAAACTATTGATATTGAAACAGGTTTTGGTTGCTGTCATTCCTCAACAGTCCTGGTATTAAAATATTATATACATTTCTATGAAATTTGATTTAAAAACCACAAACAAAATCTATTTCTTCATCTCTCAGCCAGTATATGAAAACTTGGCAATTGTGTGAAAACATACTAAATTGAGGCCTTAACTCTGGAATAAGCCCTTGCAGAAATAAAAACTGGCTTAGATGTGGACCATGTTTTTCAGTCTTCTACTTGTATGAGGACATTTGGTGCTCAGGAGGATAAAAGTACAGAACATAAAAACACACACTCATTAGCATACAAGCATGCACATACACTCACACACTCTCAGGGTTGCTAGCCACCTGCTTTTCTACACTGCAATACTTGGGCAGAAATCCATAGAGAGGCGCACTGGTCATGTGATAAAACCACTAAATGCCAGAACTATGCACATACTTTTATTTTATAATAGAGACCAGATGTGTGTATGTGTATGTTTGTATGTGAGTGTAGAGAAAAAGGAAAGAGGTGCAGAGGGAGAAGCACAAAGCTCTGTCATTACGCCTCCATAAAACAAAAAGTGATGTCATTCACTTGTGTGTTCGTGAGCCTGTGTGTTCACTGTGAATGTCTGTACGTGGGAGAGCACGTTTGTATGTGTGTGTCTGTTGGCAGTGTTTCCACAGTGTGTGCTCTACACCCTACCAAAAGAATCCTTCACCATTATTTTCCCAATAGCAGAAAGAAAAAACACAAAGAAGAAGACAGAAAGGGGTGCTGGAGAGATGAATAGACTCTGAGTGATATGATCTAGACCTTGTACAGACACAGGTGTGCGAGTGTGTTTCTGTTTTTGTGTGAATGTTCTCATGGTACAAACAGTACTACTGCAAGATCAGAGCACTTAGCAATGTGTTCACTTTTGTATCTACTAAATGATTTTACTCTGAGATATTTTTGTACAATTGTTCTACAATAGTGGCTTATGTTCAGTTCTGATAAGTATAAGACCAGTTACTATTTGACAGATATAGATTTAACCAACTGGTTTTTAGTTGACAGCCTAAATCATTACATAGTATAACAAACCTTTCCTATACAGAATGCTGTAAAAAAAAACATGAATGTGTACAACTCTGCATTTACTCCAAAATATATGTTTTCAGTATTCACAACTTGACAGTGTTCACCACCTCACAGTAAGAATCCTCAGGCTGTCTGCGTTTTTCTGTAAGAATTTTTTATGTTTTCATGTTTCCTATTCTGTGTGGGTTTTGAGTATGTGAGTGGTTTCAGAGTATGTTTGCCTGTTTTAGTCCTGTGAAGGAAAACTGAAGGTTAGGAAATAGCTATATATGAACTGTAATTCAAAACAGACCACCTTACACAAACTAAGGTCCATAAAGACCCAGTTTTTACAGTCTGGTGTACAAGGATTTGACTGTCCTGACCTCAAACCCATCCAACACCTTAAGGATGAAGTGAACACCTACTGTGATCCAGGCCATGTCACTCAACAAGTGCTTGACCTAACTAATACTTTTGTGGCTGAATGAAAAGACAGTCTTTCTAATAGTGTAAGCTGTTAAACGCTTGTATTAACACATGTGAGTGTCTGCATATTTTTGGCCACATAGAGAATGGAAATGCCACTAAGTGAAGTCCATTCTTCCCATTCAATGTGGCATTTAGACAACCTGATAATTGATATATTTTTTGTCATCTGGATACTGCTCCTTTAAATGTGTAGCCTGGTGAGCAGTCTTCAGAAGTCTGTACAAAGTATAACTACAAACATCGTGGTCAGAAAATACCTCAGACAGAACCATCATCCCAATGTGATTAAATACTTTTTCTTAACTAGCTTAACATTTGTTTGGTGGGATATTCCGAGATTCACCTCTCCTTTCACTTACTGTCATTTAGAGAGACTTTAATATGGATACTTCTGCTGCAGGCTGTTTGACATTCACATAAGCACCTCAATTTCTGAATCTTGCCTGAGTGCCACTTTGATCAAGAAGAGTATAAATACTACATCTTCCATCCATCTTCTGTGGTATGGTGAGGCCTTGCCAATATGTTGTTCCATTAATAGAGACACTCACATGTGGATGGGACTCATTGCAAAACAAAACTGAAAAAACAGGTTCTGAATATTTAGTGAATTCAGTGCAACACATCTAAAAATGTTTAATGAGCGAAAGCACAAAGTGTATTTGTGTATTTATAAGTGCGCACATGTGTGTGTGTTTTTGCTTACTCAGCTGCATTGAGGTGCGTGCCTGGTTAACCATATGCTGACTGGAGCGCAGGCAGTTCTTCAGCTGAGCGGCAGCAGTTTGTGGCGAGGAGGCAGGACTGATGGAGTTAGATGAGTTTACAAGTGGGGTGGAGGGACGGGTTGAAGAAGGCCCTGGGGACCCTGGTGATGAAGGGTCAGAGATTTTACTCCCCACCTGACTACATCCACTTCCTCCTCCACTATTTACTGGACTGGATAGACACGGACCCCGAGTAGCACTCACTCCAAATGGAGCCCTTAAAAAAGAGAAAGGGCAACAGATTTATTAACAAGATGACTTGTTAATCAATTTGAACTGATAATCCTGTACCTGATGTTCACTGATCTTTACTTTTGTAATGTACAACCAGCAAGCATAATATTTAGAAAGACAAACAGATCTGGAACAGATCAGCATCGATATCCAGCTCACTCCTGACTTTCCTCATCCTCTGAACTTTTCTCTTTCCACAAGGTTAAGTAAAATGTCTCAAGACGTATTGGACAGATTGTTATGCTATTTGGTACACATACATAGAGTAGGCATGAATTTTTATCTCTTTGCTGATCCCTTCAATTTTAGCTACAGTAGCACCACTGTGAATTTATACAGTACTTTGGTTTACGATAAAATACCTGCAAAACTTCTGACATTCACATCAACCTCAGCTGAACTTTGTGCAATGCTGCTAACATGACTTTAGACTTTTATTCCTCTTTATTACAAAATGTTAATAGCCACAATTTACTCTATAATAGCAGAACAGGGCTGTTAATGGTACTATTATTCCTTGTCAAAGTGAGTAATTTCAGTGCTATTATTTGACCAGTGGATCAGCACGGTACAGTGTCCTACTGCAACATGTATGGAGCTGCAGGCTGCTCATCTTGGTTTAGAGTGTTGAATGGCAGAATAAGAAGTTGAACATACAGAGTTTTGGTTTTGCTCGTTTGTGTGTTTTCCTAGCAGTAGAAATGGTTCTTTGAGTTGATGTTTTCTGTGAAAAAAACACATCCAATGCGCTTATTGTGTGCATTTGATAAAATGGGTTGCTGAAGGCCCATACATATGATCATAAGCAGCATTTGAAACATCATGCAATTTTAAAAGAGGAGAAAATCATCATTTACACCAAACGGCTTTTCTTGCGAGAGTGGGCGTTCCTCTGAAGCAGCCTTTATAGTGTACCATCATTACACACTGACAATGTCAGATGAATCCAGAATAACAATACAGTAATCCAAATGCATTCATAAGCTCTTATTTGGAAATTGATCAAATTGTCATGTGTTAGTTTCAAACACAGGAAATATGTAAATATGATGTGTATATGTGAGTGCATCTTTGGCAGCCTCTCATTATCATATTGAGAAATTTCTGAGCTGCACTGCAGACAAAGAAGGGGGAGAGGCGAGGAGTGAGGGAGGGAGAAGGAGAAAGTATGCTCGTGCAAAAATAACAAATTGCCTCTCATTTGATTACTCGCCCATCCTGCCTTTCTCTTTCTCTCTAAGATTGCATAACTGCAGAATGTGAAGCAGCCATTCATATCCACTGAAGAGGGACACCTGCTGTTTTTGCAGCCATTTGATCTCTTTGTGTCATTTTCTCTTTTTTTCATTCTCTTTCTTTCTTGCTTTTTCTTTGTTATTCTGTGTTCTCTTTTCAATTGCTCTCCATCTTTCGACACCTCTTTGGACCTGCTTTACCTTTTTCTTTTCCCATCCCAATGAGTCTTTCACTCCATTGTTTTTCACAGTTTCTTCTTAGTTTTCTCTGAGTATGGTACCTCTCTATTCTATTCTTTTTGTTGTCTTTCTTGCCTTCAATTCCCCCTTTTTGTAAATGATCCTCGCTTGCATTTTTGTCCTCTCTCCCGTCTTTTCTTTGACTGCATCATGGAGCAGAATGCAGATTAGATGAACAGCCACTGCAAATGTTTTCATGCATACAGGAATAATGAGGGTAATAAAATTGCCAAATATGAATTCTGCACACTCATTTTTCAGTTTTATTTTCTTTTAACAGCTATATGTAACAGCGTTCAGGAGGCCAACAGTAACAATGACGGTGATGATGATAATGATCTGCACTGATTATGTGGTAGCAGAAAGGCAGAGCCAGGATTAGCTGCTTATATAAATTTACATTGTGTTGAAGTTTGTATTGAAATCAAGTTCACTGCCTCTAGTGAAAAAGCTCATGTTTTGTTCCACTTTTAATTAGTGGATGAGCATACATAAAAAAAATAAAAACATCTAATAATTATACATAATTTTTCTTGCTGTGTTTTTTAGGGATGTCTTTCCCTTTTCCAGTCCAGTACACAGAATCACAGAATCATATGCAGCTACATCCTAAATAGCGTTGCACAGTCAGATCTGTATTCAGGTTCAGCTGGAACCAGGAAATGACGATGAAAAATTACAATGAAAATTGCGACTGTGTTGGCGTCACCACAGCCTTTGTGTAAAGACAAAATTAGGGTCCTTAATCGGATTGTATTGCACTGCTGGGTTCACATGAAGTAACTGGAGCAAAAGTACAAAGAGGACATGAGGCTATAGGGATTAGGGACACTTGTGTGCTCTGTGCTCAAACTGTCGTCTCTATAGCAATTCAGTTACTTTTTCATCTTTGGCAAAGAAGAGGTGCTTCAAGCTTCATAACCCACTACAGACTTCTAATACAACTGCTTCTCACTTTTATCTGGATATGGGGATGACAAAGTCCCTTGGGAAGCTGTATCACCACAATACCCTTCACCCTCTCAAACCAAAGCCTGAGCTCACTGACCTGGACACGGGGGTGACATAGTTTCCTGGGAAGACACCGGAGGCAGCAGTTCTCAGCGAGGTGCCTTTGAACCATCCATCTTGACACTTCTCTGTCACTCGATACATCTCCCCTTTTCTAAGTTCCAGCTCGTCAGCCTTCTGTGGCTTGTAGGCGTATAGAGCCAGGTATCTGGGGAACAAAGGCAACAGACAAAGTGAATCAAAAAAAAAGTTTTGTACAAAACTCAACAACTGCTTAGAAGCTGCAGCAATTCTTACGACTTTTATAACTGAAGACATAATATGTATTCCAAAAAAAACCCCAAAATTTTGTTTTTTTTAACTTTTTTTAGGGATCAAAGTATAATAGCCTGCACAAGGTTGACTTGCCACTATTTTATTAGGATAGGCCACATAAATTATAAAACTTAAAAAAAAAAGAAAGAAAAAAAAATAGTATAAGTAAGTATAAGTATAACTGACCTGGTAAAAAAAAACAAATGTACAAAAACTTAATCAAGATCATAAAAAGGCTGACTCACATGAAAAACAAGTAATGCTTTAATATTGCTGTGTAGCCTGGGATTTAATTGTAATTCTGAAAGAGCGATCAAGTTATTTCTCTTGGATGTAGTAATGCGACCACTGGAAGCTGATTTTTTCCCTCCCAGACGGTAGATATGCCTATGAATGGGGTGCCTAATCAATGTGTCCTTGCTTGGCTGTCCACTAACAGGAATACTGATAAATGTAATACATAGCATCTAACTACATATATGTGACTATATTTATGTGTTAAGTATAGTGTACTGCATCTGCATTACCATACAAATGAGCTTCTGGTCCTGACGCTGGGAGACATTTGTAGTATGTAGTACCAGACTCCGTAAGAAGACGATAAGACCACAGAGTTAACAAGCCCTATATGTGCTGCCTCTCCCGTTGCCATGGTAACATATGTGGGGACTGTCTCCCATCTTCCCATGGCAACAGGAATAGTACGTTGCCAGGTTAAGATGGAAATGTCTGACCTAATGTGTAGGACAAACCCACTATGGGCATGATGTTTTAAAGGGTGATTACATCAATTTTTTTCCCTAGTTTCAGGAACAGAAGTTCCCTCTGCCTTCCCTACAGCAGTAATAGTCTCCCATACTTTTCTACATTGTTTTACTACTGGGGGTTGGGTGACAAGAGTATGGATTTGTCGTCCTCCTCTGTCCCACTGTGCAGGGGGGGATTGGAGTAGTGGAAGCTAGTTTGGCTAGAGATGCAGCGATGGTACTGCTAGATACCAATTATTAAACATGAACAAAAGACTTGGCAAAAAATATATGATGTTGTTCAGTGCCAATCTCCCTGCCAAAACAGTTGCTAAAATTCCCCAGAGGAAGCATGAAAAAGTGCCCTAATAAGTAACCATTTTTCTTAGTTTTGTTCGGCTGTTAGGAACCAATTCTGACATTAATTGCACTTCTACTACAAGGTGACATTGTTTCAAGAAACTGCCCCTTTTCCAGTTGTGCAGTTCCCCTTAAAGTATATATACCTGTTTATGTAATTGCATATGTACCCACAGTGCAACTTGAAAGGTGATCTTAATTAATGTGACACTGATGCTATATCTGATTCATATCTATTAGGCAGGACAACTGTTAAGGTCTAAAATTTAAATTGGCCCAAACAAAGACAGAAACACAAGATCAGAAATGCATATTCACCTTAAAGTTATTCCTATCTTTCTGATTGTAACTCCGTAGATTAATTACAAGGTAATTTATAGAACAGGATTGCTCAGCACTGGCACCTCACCAGCCATCTGGATGTACACTTAAGAAATAATCAGCTTGTGAGTAGTTGGTGAAATCAATAGCCTCCAACTGCAGCCTATCCAACTTTGTTTGTACTGTGTGTCAATACAGAGTCATATTACATGAGCGAAGTGTCTGAGCTTAATTTTCTGGCACGTGAAAATTAATGTCTCACCCATCTCTTTCCAGTTGTCTACTGTCCACTATTAAAAACATTAAATTTAATTAAAATCCACTGATTACTATTATTCTATTTAATTAAATGATATAAAGTGAAAGTAATACAGTTCAAAAAATTCTACTGTTATAATCATCACAATTCTGCTACAGCCCAGTATCTCTAATGTACCAATGAATTTAGATTTGTTTTGCAACCTTTGGGATGTTATAAAGTAGTTTCTACGAAGTGCATGTAGATTCTATTACTAAGTTTAGTTTCACATGTAACTTTGCATATTTCAGTAATCCTCCTTTAAAGCATGCTGTTCCTCACAGATGGTAAGCTAAAAATCTATACCTTGTGGTGCAATGGTTAGCGAAGACTACACACCTCATTGTTTGCAGCAATGTTTTGAAGAGTAACAACAGTTTGTGATGAACTCTGCTTCCGAGTGCTCATCTATATAAAAGCACATAACATGCTGTAAAATAAAATGTATAGTCTACTCTACATCAAGGCTGTGCAGTTAAAAGCCTTGTTATGAAACAGTGATGCATAGATCACACAAACTGAGAGAATGGTGTGAGACTGTATTTATTCTTTGCAAGGTGGATTTCATCCCTGACCAGTGGAGGAGTAAATGTGGTTGTAAGGATGGTGGAATACGGCCAATATGGGCACAAAAGAGGAAATATTTTCAATGCTGCCAGGAGGCAGGTTCTGAAATCATGCGTGTCTCTCAAACACATACTGTATACAACAAACAAGTATAGGTGGGTGGAGGGAGGGACTAAAAACTCAGGTTGCAGGTGGGTTAGGAGATGTACTCACATGTTGAGTGGCAGCTGCACCTTGGCATGGGCCAGCAGCTCAGAGGTTATGGATGCCACTTTGGGTGGCACCAGTACCCCTGCCGAGGAGGGACAGGGACCTGGGGGAGATGCATCCTAGAGACAGACAGACACATTTAAACATTTAAAATAAATCATTTTTGCAACATCTGCCTGCAGCCATTTCAGCTTTTCAGTATGCATCCTCGGTATTATTCAGAGGGAGCATAAACACATTAAACCAAGATGTGAATGCAACCAGAGGAAATAAATGTAAAAGCAACATGTACCAAGCTGAAACTTACCCAAAAAGAGAAATACTGACATGGAGTTGTCACAGTGCATAAGTGGTTAATAAAATCTAGAGTGAAATCTGGGTTGCACAGAGTAAGTGCACCTTTACTGGCCATGCTCACAGCCTAAGAAATCAACCTGACAGATTTAATTGCTAATCAGTATTAATTAGTTAATCAAATACTATATGCTACTAGGTGTTTTTTAAGCTGCTGTTTTATGTGCCAAACCCCACTGTTTACATTGTAAAAATAATAACAATATACAGTCACTGTTTAATTGTCTTCAAAATAAAAAAGCAGTATCTTGACCCAAACCCAAACAGTGGTAGCATGCTAGGTTGACTACTGTGCAACAAGTAAGTAACATGTGCAGGTTAATTAATCAGTTAATGCAAACTAAAATTAAACATAATTCTATTTACATATTAGCATCAGTAGCAGCCGACATTCAATATACAGACATGGACAAAAAGGTTCATACCCTTCTGTTAAAGAAAGAAAAGCTCACAATGTTTACTGAAATAAAGGTGAAACTGACAAAAATAATAATGAATAAAAATTTACTGAAAATCACCTAATGAAAATCAGACATTGCTTTTGAATTGTGGCTCAACAGAAGCAGTTAAAAAACAAATGAATGAAACTAGCCTGGGTAAAAATTAAGGTACCCCTAAAAAAGATTGAAAATAATTTGACCAGAGGAAATGTTCAAATATAGTGTGTGTTAGCATCACAGGTGTTTTCAAACTTGTAATCCCTCCCTCTGCCTATTTAGAGGATGAAAAGTAGTCGCTGTGCTGTTTGGTATCATGGTGTGTACCACTCTGTGAACATGGACCACAGAAGTGGTGGAGAAGAAGGAGAGAGTTGTCTCAGGAAATTTTAAAGATAATTGCAGACAAACATGTTGAAGGTACAGACTATAAGACCATCTCCAAGCAGCTTGATGTTTCTGTGACTACAGTTGCACATATTATTCATATTCACATTAATATCAGCATCAGATTGCACCATTCGTCGCTGTTTCAGTCAAAATGACCTCAATAGAAGCCGACCGAGGAGGACTCCACTGTTGAACGTGAATCATAAAAAAATGCTAAAATGCATATTGACAAGTCACAAACCTTCTGGGAGAATGTCCTCTGGACAGATGAGACAAAACTGGAAATTTTTGGCAAGTCACATCAGCTCTATGTTCACAGACACAGAAAACATAGAACAGAACACTGTACCTACTGTGAAACATGAAGGAAGCTCAGTTATGTTCTGGGGCTGCTTTGTTGCATCTGGCATAGGGTGTCTTGAATCTGTGCAGGCTACAGTAACATCTCAAGACTATTTAGGCCAGTGTCAGAAAGCTTGGTCTCAGTTGCAGGTCATTGGTCCTCCAATAGGATAATAACCCAAAACACACACTAAAAAGCCCAACAATAGCTGAGAAGAAAACATTGGATTATTCTGAAGTGGCCTATGAGCCCTGATCTAAATCCTATTGACAATCTGTGAAAAGAACTCTCATTGAGATTTACACATATTGTTTCATTGCAGTAATTTTCTTAAAAGGTAGTGCAACAAAATATTAGGTTAAGTTTACCATAATTTTTGTCCAGGCCAATATCACTAGTTTGTTTTTACTTCTACTTAATACTTCTGTTGAACCACAATTCAAAAGCAATGTCTGATTTTCATGAATTAATTTTCAGTAACTATTTATTTATTATTACTTTTGTCAGTTTCACATGAGTTTGTCTTTAATGGAAAAGTACCAAAACTTTGGTCCACCTCTGTATGCTTTTCACATTTGAATTTGTACATTAAAAAACAACTTCCAGAATAAAGTAAGATAGCAAAGCAGTGTAATTACAAAAGGAGCAACCCTTTACACTTTATCACTTCTGTACATATGTTAAGTAAAATTTTGAATGCTTTATATAACAGGATAAACAGGTTAAAAGAAGAAATGTATCTCTATTTTTCCTCAGGCAAAACATCTCAATACCATTACTGTTACATAGTTACAGTTTGTGTACCTGGATGCGTGCAGCAGCTCTGGGGTCAGAGGAGCTGATGAGAATTGGGTGGGAGATCTCCATACTGTGTCTGTTGTTGAGTTGGGCGGCCCTCTGACTGACAGACAATGCTGTAAATGAATGACGTTTCTTGGCATTTTTCTTCCCTTCACCTCTCCGATGGCCAGAGCCATTCCCATTGGAGGGGGAGGCACTAGGGGAGGGGCAAGGGGAGCAGGGTCCCAGCGGAGCTGGCTCTGAGCTCGGACCTGGGACATTAGTCGGCGTTGGCTTGTCAATCTCCATTAATTGCTTGGCTGTTTCATTTAACTGAAGATGGAACAGAAGAGGAGATGGGAAGGGCAAGGAGGAAGAGAAAAGAAGAAGTTCACATTTCATTCCTCAGTGGTTCACATACTTTACATAACATGATCAGAACAAGTGTAGTTGTGTAGCCTTTTTTCCTTTGCTCTTGTTCTAAGCTGTAGAAGCATCATCACTCATCACTTGTGAGAAACACAGTCTCTTCTCTCTTTGTCAAACACACACACATAACCTACTAAAGGGAGCGCGTCCCATTCACTTATGAGGACGATTTTCTCTTTCATCAATTTGGTTTAATTTCACTTGATTCTTGGGAAAAATAATTCTAAAATAAAAAATTGTGCAAGGATTTCTGGTGAAATCCTTATGCATGGACACTACGTGAGATAAAGAGTAAGTCTGTGTGTAAGCATGTTACTGTTAGATGTTAAGCAAATGTTTTAGCTGTAGTAAATACTGTATGTTTATCTATGATTAATATCTGTATCT
Source organism: Helostoma temminkii (assembly GCA_900302695.1). Lineage (NCBI taxonomy): Eukaryota > Metazoa > Chordata > Actinopteri > Anabantiformes > Helostomatidae > Helostoma > Helostoma temminkii. The sequence continues at coordinate 35,362 of OMLM01011851.1, forward strand.
TAATATTAACATCCCTTATGAAAATTCTCGAGCTAATCTTGGTAAGATCTTGTGAGTCATGAAACTTAGTCCTACACATGAAGTTGTGTTTCAGACAACATCAGATTCTGCTTTCCAGCAAATTTACATCGCAATCATGTCTGTTCAGTATAACCTCAAATTCCAAAACAATGCCGGGAGAGAATCAATTCTTTCTCTCTCTCTCTCTCTGTGCAAGTAATAAGAAGAAAAGGACTGACCTGTCTCTGCTCAGTGTTGGTGATGTTGCATTTCCATATTAATAGATATGCTAATCATAGCCAAATCATATGCTAATGAGGATGATGGATTGATGCTGCGGATATAACTCAGTTTGCTCTCATGAGGCAGACTAGAAGACACATATACAAATACACACACACTGAAGGTCAGTGAGGCAACACACTGTAGTTTACTGCAGTAAATCAAGTAACTTTTACCCATGCAATTTAAGTCTGTGCCTCCACATAAATACAGTTGTTGCCAGTCAAACACAAACACACTCACTGCAATGAGTGCTGTGTCAGTTTCTCTTTAACTACCACTGCTATAGTGGCCAGCTATGCTGCAGTAAAGGAGATAAGGGAGAGAGAGATGTTGTTGACAGAGACAATTCTTCACTTGGAGCATTTGGCTGAATAAAATCTCTAAGGTCATCTGTAATGTGTTGAGCTAACTGTACTATGTGTCTTTAGAAGGGCGAGTGGTCTCTCCAGGTAATACTGAGGCTTGATTTGATGAGCTGGTATCTGCATTGCGAAAAGGGTATGCCAGCAAGATACATGTCCATGTCCATGCACATACACACACCCATATACACATTCATAACCACTGGCAGGTGTGTGCCAACTCCAACTGCATAACGGAAGACAGAGGAAAAAAAGAAAAGAAAGACAGACAGAGACATACTTGACACAGATAAAACATGAGACACAAACATGTCCACCACAAAACAAACCTAAACAGCTCCCAAAGCTCCCATTAGCATGAATCAACCTTACTTCTGCCAAGACATCCCCACTCAACTCAAACTCACCTACACCTCACATCCACCTGAACCCACATCAAATGTCCCAAAAGTGCTAAATTTATACAACACAACCCACAACCCTCTCAGCACACCCACCCAAAGTCAGTAAATTCATAACATAAAGTCTCTCGAGGTGTATACAAACCCCGCATGCACCTGATCCGTACCTTTGCATCGTCATCCCTAAACACATCCACTTGAATCCAACACAAACCAACTTTTAAAGCCACCTACACCTATGAAAACGAACTAAACTCAAAATTATCACACATCTTCTGCAATTAGCTATGAGTGTTCACTCCCTAACAAATTTAAATTGTATGTTTACATTTAATATATTTACAAACTCTTGTTGTGAAATAATTTATCATAAAACACATTATCCTGGCATATTAACACTAGTATAGTGTGAACATTTTTAGGAGAAAGTTACTATAGCACATGGCAGAAAAACTGGTGTCTGAAAAATATGCAGTCTCAGTGGTTACCTCTTTCAGAGCATTCATCTGCTTGTATGAATAAATGAATGAACATGTGAAACTCACACATCTGCAGTGGTTATGAGGGTTTCCAGTAATGTGATAAGGATGTTGATGATGGTATACTACTACTACTACTACTACTACTGTTTAAAGTAGTAGAAGTAAACTATCAGTGGATACATTCAATTGAATATAATATTGTGTACAATAAAACTGTGTGTTGTTGCTACACACCTCCTTCCAGTGTAACAGCTAAAAACAACAGTTTGGAATTACTCTTAATATTGATCCTCAGTGACGTGAAAATTGTGATGATGTATGGGGCTAAATGGAGGCCAAATGCTTTGTCATTTTTTTTATTTACAAAATTGCAAATGAAAGACTAAAATTTAAAACAGAAAGTTGCTATGTCTATATTTTTGAAATATATATTTTTTAGTTTACTGTTGTTGCGGCAAAAATGACTTAACAAGATTGGTGATAAGCTGAAATAAAAACTTAAACAGATTGCAAGCAGTCTGAGGGAGAGGCTCAGGAAGCTCTCTCTAAGCACAACCTTTTAAAAGGTCTCTGGCGACAACTTCCTCTTTTTGATGGTTTGCCTGTGTGTCAGAAATATTTACTCCTTCTAGCAGATGACAGTCTAGTCTTGACAAAACTAGACATGCATAACTGTGTATATAAAAATCAGTCTTTAAACAGATGGGTGCTTCCCCTTTCGTTACGTACAAAAGGTCAGCAAAGTGTCTTTATGCTTCTGATTTTGAGAAAGACAAAGGTATGCCTAAAAATATGAAGTTTGCACATACAGATAAGGTCAACAGCGCATAAGTTCAACATCTTCTGCTTCTTCTAGTCCATAAGTTCAACATTGCAGAAAAATTATTACACTGTTTAAACTGTGCTCTGTAACCTGTACAATGCAGTATAAGTCTATGATGAACAGTAACATGACAATGTAAAATTTATACAGGGATATGAAAAATCAGGTTATCTTCAATATAATGAACATATTTAAAATAGATCCAGCTAGAGCATCAAAGTGTCCTGACACATTCCTGTGCCTGTTAACAGATAAGAAATGCTCACTGTTCATGAAAATGCTACTTGTAGTTCTTTTCCTAAAAACTGTAAGTCTACAGTACTTGATAACTTTAGTAATATGCTTAGACAGATTAGTTTAAAGTGTCTTCATGTGGGAAACCTGCCAGTGCTAATGTTTCAGCAGGGGGACAACATTAGCTAACATGATCTATCCAACAAAACACAAGTTAAAACAAGACAGAAGACAGCAGGATCAGAAGGATCCCTATTCATATTTGTACATGAACACAAGTGAGCAAGCTTTATTTTTTCAGCGTGATACCTGAAAAAGTCAATCATCAGCAAACATTTCTAACCTATACATCAGTTGTCCTGATGGATCAGACGCTGCAGCACTCACTACATGTGTCAGTTCTCCAACACAGTGTCGACAGATAATGCTGTGTTCACAGGCGTGAGGAGAAGTTGAAAATATGACTGCTAAGCCATTATTGATTCAACTTGAGCAGTGATTGGTGTCATGTAAGGTCTAGAACAGCCTGACATGTAACATTCTCCCTACTGCCCATTTTGTCAAGCACTTAAATATGTTGTGTAGGAAATTCTGAGTTGAAGATCCCACATTTCCTGCACAAAACATGGTCTTAATCTGCGTTACCTCAGGAAACTATGTCCAGCCCTGTTAGTCCTGTCCCAAGCACCAGAAAATTGCCAAAAGGGGAAAGAAAAATATGATCTATACTTGAATAAAAGACATGAAACTGCAGAAAAGATGTGAAACTGTAAGATTAAGATCTGAACCTGAAAATATTTCTATATGGTTTATGAAAAGAAAAATATGATTTAAATAAATTCCAAACATTTACTGAATTTTTCATACACTCACTTTTTTTTTTTCACGTTTCAAGATCAGTGCATCAAATTTTATTTTTTGTTTACATGTTTGTCTTTTAATTTGACAAAACATATGGCCCTCATTTAGCTAAATAATAAGGGACCTGTATCTGATCCATTCCATGTGGCGGTTTGTCAGCCTGAATGGTGCTTGATTTTTACAAATTACATACCAGTCTGAAACACTGTTAACAAGCAGTGATCACCAGAACGTCTGGCTGAACATCCACTAGACAGATGCACAGCAGTACCCTCTTCAAACATGGTAACTGGCAATTGCTTCACACATCATCCATATAATTTACACTATAGTGTGACATCCTCATCATCTGCAACCTCTCATCAAACCCTTATCACCGATCTACTGTATGTATTTAGACTGCTAATACTAGCAACATCTGTCTGCATTCAAATGTGAGCTGTGAGACAACTGCTATAAAAGCTACTTCATATCAAGTGAGGTCCCCCCCACACACACCTGTAACCCTGCTGTGCCACAGTGATGGAGAAGTCTAAATTATTGATGCAGCTCTATCTAATAGGAACCCCTGTGTGTCACTGTGTGTTTGTGCTGACTCTTCTCCACTGGTTAACCTTCATTTCCTCTGAGAACTGTTTGGTCAACAAAGACTCTCCTATGTAGAGTTAGAGAGAAATAGGGCAGTATGATTAAAGAAGGACATAACAGAAAAGAAAACATTAATGGAGCAGTCATTTTATATCCACAGTTCTCTTTATAGCTGATAAAAAGCAGTTTGTTAATAAGCAGCATGGATCGCCCTGGTAATGCATGTCACATGCCACTTCACCACAGTGTCTCTGGTTTGAGCCCGACTGAGAACCTAAGCTACACACCGCCTTCCTTCTCCCATATTTCCTATCTGCCTCTCCACTAGTAATATCACAAAAAGCTAAATGCCATTAAAATATCTTACAAAAAAGCAGCTTGAAGTATGAGTCATACTACTAGTCTCTTTGTCTCTAATTTCTGCCTTCAATCAATTTCTCTGAGCTACAATGCATGACTACACAATGCACCCAGTATACTGAATCTGACCCTAATGAAGGCTTATTACCTTGACAAACACACATACAAAAACACAGCGGTACTACCCAGTGTGAGTGAATCTGCTGTGAGTTTTGAAAGTTTCAGCATTTGTTTTCCACAGGGTCATAAAAAAATCTGTGAGTTCACAAATTTGTGGTGACAGAGAGAGAATCCTTAACAACAGCATGAAAGAAGGATTTACACATCCCTGCCGTTTCCACCAATGGCTTTTTACCACGGCTTAAAAGCCTTAAATGTGATCCAAAGGAAATTGTGCATACTTTTTTTTCAGTTGCACAAGGATTAAAGTAAACTATATTTCAGTCTCGACAGGCATGGCACTATGAAAGAAAGTAAAATGCTTGGGGTGTTGGAGTACAGACTTACAAATACTTTTACTAATGCAATTTGAATTTCTGGGGCAATTTAAATGTTTGGTTGTGTACTTAAACGGCCATGTAGACAAAGATACAGAAGACCAGAAGACACGTTATGGAAACATCATGTGGAGCACGAAGCAGTGCATCACACAAACATCATGACACAGAAGAGGTAACACAAAATAAACCTGTCATTTATATTAAAGTCCAGTTACCATTACATTCATCTTTACCCTTCACACCAACAGTCAACCTAGATCAGCAGGAAGCTTGTAAAAGCACATAGGAAACTTAGAATAACCTGTTTAAAGCAACTGGAAAAAAAGACACTGTGTCATTTAAAACTGGTTGCAATATTGCAACTACAATATGTGTTTTTAGCCATCTAGTACTGCTGAAGGCAGTTGTCACCAGCAAAATACACAGTGAGGTTGACACTAATGAAGCACCTAAGATTTCTGAAGGACATTGTTACTATCTAAAACAATCCAATGATTGTCACCATCTCCTGTCCCATATTCCAGTCTAAAAATGTGGCCTGATATGTCCCCTCCTCTCAGCTGAGAGGGTGCTACCAGCAAGAAATAAATAACACATCATTAGTTACGACTGTGATTGAAGCTATTGTTTCACCACATATCAAGCTGAACATTATAAATTATAGCAGGATGAGTGCACTTGTTAACAACTGCGTTTAGAATTTAGGACATTACTTTTTCACTGGTGACAGTCCTGTGAATGAAAGAAAACATCCCTGACATCTCAAGTTATGTCACATTGTCAGTGTATATCATCCCAGCTATGGGAAAGCTACTAGCAATAGAAATAAGACATTATCTTATTTCGCATCAAAGTATACAGGATCTGCTTTTCCCTGGAGAAACAAAAAAAGTTCTGCCTCCCTACTCCAGAGTAGCAGAATGATAAATGGAAATACCCGAGTTCTGCTGCAACATCACTGCTTTTACAGCTCTTTCTGTAATAACCTAAGAGAATATGTGTCTGTGATGTCTGTGGGTTTACCTCCACGTAGAGAATAGGAAAGATGCCAATCTTGTCTCCCAGCATGCCTTCTGCCCAGTTCTCATCCACTCGCCTGATAACTGTTAGTACCTCATCCTGGATAGATAGGAAATGACACACATACACACAATAATACAATTACACTAAATAATAAAATAATAGCTATTTAGTTACTTTAGGATTGCTGTAGGAAATGTCTTTATTGGTCTGCATCTCAAACGCTTTGAAAGTAAATGTTCCAAGAAACTTTTTCTGCTTCCGTGAGTCATCAGGATCTATAAATCACATCTAAAAGACTAAATGAAATTCATTAAAATTATGTAGCTCAGATGGATTGCCAATACAAAAAATATCACAAGGGTTAAAAAAATACTTTACAACTGCAAATCATGTCTACTGCCAGCATTCTTTCCAAGGAGACTTGTTTTTAGATTAAATCAGTTTCCAGTTTTTCAGTTCATGACAGGTATCACTTCTCATCCCTTCCATACACAGCTGCCACAATGTTGAGAAGAAGCATGTCTTTTCATAATTGTTGTGCTCTGCAGAGATTTCCAACAGTGGAGAAATGAGAGCTAAAACCGGTGTAAATGAAAATATGAAAATGACTCAAATTTATTTACTAAGATCAATATAGGTGCATTTTCTCTGTTCTTTTGTGATGTTAGCAGAGGCTGGACTGTTTTGGCAAAGAGCTACTCAACAACGCAGTCATGCTTCACAATTACCAACACACACTGTAAACTATTTTTTATTATTTTACTCTAGATGTGTACTGGTGCTTATCTCTATATAATACATACTATTCATATGATATAATCTTCTCAGTAATATTATAGCAAACACACATTATGTTCCTTGTCCACACACACACCTCCACAGACTTCATTAGGGAAGTATTTTTCCCTCCACTGCTCCTCTCGTCACATGAATATGGGGGTCTTGCTTGGACCATTAGGGATGACAGAGATAATGCTGGTAAATGACTGTGTATTAGTCATACTGAGTAATTACCACTCACACTGAGAAAAGACTATCACACACACTGCTTCTGCATGGCAACATGCATACAGCACACCACAGGATTCACGTGTCTCCTTGAGAAACTATGGCTTTGTGTAATATTCACTCATTAACCTGTTGATTATCTTGGGCCTATCAATATAATGGGATTTATGGACATCTCATTATCTGTTAGTCTGGATGTAGAGGGCAGTTTGTTTGTGACAAGTTATCAAGACTATAATATTTTGCATTTATTTTATCATACAAAACACCTACAGTGAAGTGTGCGGTAAACGGTAGCGTAATAACCTTTTTCTTCCTCACTCAGAATGCAGAGACAGACTAGGTTTGTCAGGCGTTCAGTTCTTGCACAAATGAGCCTGTGTAACAGCAGGAACAAAATGATAAGCTTTGAGGAATGGAGCAGTTCGGGGAATACAAATTACTGTTTACACCTAACCCAACCTGGATACACACTTCTCTCATCTTGCCTTTGTCTCCTCACATCCGTCTTTTTCAAAGTGTAATTTTACTGATACTTTGGCCAATAGGGCTTATTTTCAAACGTCAACATGTACGTCATCCACCTGTTACTTAATGGAGGCAGAGATATTCACAAGTCCACAATTGTGCACTCAGTCTGAAACAATCCAAATAATACTTACATTAATGCGACTTGTTTAACTTATTTTTCAAAAGAGAAAAGACACTAAAGGACCTGAAGATAGCCAGACCTAAGGATTATTAGTTTCAGTTCTAAAGGGGATCCCCCCTAACAGATCAAATAGAGACAGACAACAGTACTGGCAGCAGTATGATGCTAATTAACAACCTTGCTTTGTTAAGTTGAGAAGAGCTGAAATACACGTCTTTTTCTGTACTTTCTGGTACATACTTTCCATTTCCTGTGCAGTGATGATGCACTGCATCATCAGAGCAAATAGGGAGTTTGCTTAGAACCTGCCAAATATTAGACATGCTGATGCACAGACCTGTGATCCATGAACCCTACACAACCACATTACGTTACATTACCACAAACAGTTATTGAAACACATCATCTATATTGTCATTATCGCACTAGCATGTGAGTAGTTTTCAGTTATTTTAATAATAGTAATTTCAAATACTGTTTTATGAACCGTTCACAAAAAATATTATGACTATAAGTGCACAGACTATAGGTTGCCAGGCTGTTCATTCCATTATTCATTGTTTTAAAAACAAGTTCATCCAAAACTTCATAAAGAATGATTAAAAACTAGGAAACATTTGTGGGCAGCTGCAACTAAACAATATCTCTACCCCTGAAAAACTGTACCAGGCCCACTGACTGAGCTAATAACCAATGATAAGCCTGAAATAGTTTTCAGGTTTAACCAGTATAAACACTTTCAAAGATGTTATCTTAGATTGGATATAAATAAAATAGCTTCTCCTGCATCTGTCAGGTTATATCGGTCTGACGCCCATTATCTGACTGTGCCATAAAAAAAGACAGGCCTGTTGAGATTTTAGCTGACCACACAACTGTCTGGTAGAGCTCATGTTCATGCATCAATATCACTACAAGTCAATAACAGATTATGTCAAACAGCCCTAACTATGTCAGGGGAAAATAGTAGTTATTAGCAGCAGTAGCCTATTAAATGTTGTTTTAGCTGAAAACTCTTATTGCTTTGGGAGACCAATCACATTTTATATTTCCAAAATGAAAAAATGATGTACAAGCAAAATGTAGAGTTTAGGGTAAAAACTGCTCCTTCGGGGAGGAACCAAGCAGAGCGTATACTTTGTAGTCGCCTGAAGTTACACTGAACCAATCTGAAGAGTCAGTGCTAATAAATTATTACTGTCCTACAAAAAACACCCTGGTTCAACATCACACATAATGTATGTTGTTTGTTTGTTAGCTGCTACTTTGATATTTATGCTGTGGAAATTCTGAGCACATCGACCCTTTAAATCTAGCCTCTGATTCATCCGTGGAGCCAGCCCATATTTTTATGTTACTCTGTGTCTGGCATAAAAATAGTGTTGTCAGGAGGGTGTGTGTACAGCAAATGTGTGTATGTGTGTTACCTTGCTGAAGGCCAGACAGTCTTTATCCTGGTCTTTGTCTTTGACCTCAAAGTCATACAGTGCTTTACCCTGGGGTGGAGTCTGGCTCAGGGGACGCAGCAACTGGATGTAACTAGCAGGCAAGAAGCCATGACAACCATTTAGCTCGCCATGGTACCAGTTGTCATCCACTTTGCGTCTCAGGATGATGATGTCACCCTTGGAAAATTGGAGATCACCTGGTTCCTTGCCTTCATAGGAGTAGAGGGCTTTACCACAAGGCAGAGCTGGGATATTCTGAAAAACATGGACAAACATTTACTGTAAAAAGAAAGAACTGTTTTAAGGTAAAGATTTGAACAAATGATTAAAACAAAGCAGTAAAAATGCTCTTATTTCCCTTGGCTATGGAGGAACATGTTTCGTAACATCCAAGTCAGTCTTTTTTGTCTGTCTGAAATTTGTCCTTGTTGGTTTGAAAGTTCCGGGAGCCCCCAAGATAGGTTCATAAGATTTTTTTATAACCTTTTTTCTATTTTTCTTTAATGAACACTGTTTGTAGCTGTAGCACATAAATTGAACTTGAATTTGAGAAGCAATATCTCAAATCATTCTTATACCACACACACCTGTGTGATTATGGCCATAATACAAGCCATAAAAAGGTTGCAAACAACTACAATAAAGTATTCAAATGCAGCAGTTTTGGCCAACTTGCTGTTTACTATGGACACAGCAGACTACCTGTCTGTTAACAAAAGCTACACTATAAAACTATAAAAAAACAGTCTCCGTAAGAACCTGCATAGTGATTAACATAAATGGTTAAGTGATAGATACACTTCTACATAAAACCATACCACAATGAAGCATTAAGTGCATTTTACACCTCTACAGAGCATTAAAAGCATTGCTGTCAAACAGCCAGACAACTAAAATATGCCAAATGCCAAATAACTTTGCAAACCTTAAGGTTAACAATTTCTGCGTATACTGTTAATTGTAGTGTCATTGTGTTCTTTATATTAAAGAGATGGAAAGTCAATTTTAACTCTATTATGTGATAATGAATAAATAACCTGTGTCAGTGTGTCTGAATTGTTCTCTCCTCATTTCATTTTTGCATTTGTGGTGCCCCCTATTAGAAGGATTGTAGAAATGAAGCAGTGACTCCTGCAGTGATCAGTAAATTAAACTGAAAAAAGAAGAAGAAAACAGCTCCAGGGGCAAACTGGTTTTGTAGCAACTCAAAACAGTGAAAAATTCAATATGTCGCAAACTGCTGGCCCAGAGACAAATTTTAGACTAAGAATAGTTGGATATATGCTCCCAGTTTCATTTTACCCCCCCAGCAGTATGTGAGATATGACTGGTTATTAAAATGTTTGCTAGGTAATTGCTGCCCCCACCTTGGGCCAAACATAGTAATTTTAAAAATGCCAGAGTGTTGTGATGCACGACTCCCAGAAGTTTCATCAAAATCAGGCCTGTGCTGTCTCACTTATCACATGTCAGACTCACACTGCCCAACTTACCCTCCCACATACATGTGGCATGTAAAATAAAAATCACAATTTAACTCAAGCCTGTTTAAATTCAGTTAATTATTATTATTATAACTGTAGCCAGGCAAAAAAAGGCTTGTTTGTGCAAGCTTTAGCCGTTCTTCAGTGGTTCAATAAAGAAGTACATATCTATTTTCTAGGGATACAAAGCAATTACTTAACTAGACGTTATGGGATTCTGAGCAAGCAGTGGTGCAAACAATGCTGTGTTGGATTTAGGAAGTGTCTTTAGTTCTATATCTTCTACATGGATATTAGCTGGGAGCAATGCCTTAAACATAAAGCTTTACCCTCCGTCTTTTAGCATCATGGCATGTACTGTATGTGCTGATTAAATATGCATTTGATCGGAAAATTAAATATTCTCTTTTTGAAACTCAGTTTAAAACATCAACCAGAGTTGGAACATGAATCTATCTACAGCTGATAAATTATGCTTGTGGCACCTGTTATTTCAGTCGACAAAACTGTGGGTCAGTGGTTTCAAATGTAAAGTCTGCTTTTGACTACCTCTGTCAACAGTAACTATGTAACTAGTAATTATGATGTAGTGAAATTCAATTAACTTACACCATATTAACATCATATTTCAAGTACATCAGATTGACAAATGTCTCCAGTTTCTAAAAAACGACACAAATTGACAAGCTAAATGCCATTAAAATTACATTTCTATTTAACCACTGCAACATACTATTAATATCCATCACCACAACACCTATGTTCAAATTCCCCACCACACACGTACCCAAACAAACACTGCAGGCTTCAGCATGCACTTAAAATACTGAACATGTTCTTGTAGAAGACAGGTATAAAAGTTTATCTTAAAGACAATCCAGGTAAACAAACGGCAGCATGGAACAGAAGAGAGAACGCATGAAAGAAAAACAACTAATGCTCTTCCCACAGAAGGTGTTTACAGTAAGACTAATGCTTACACGCTTATGAAGACACATTCACATACAGACTGATTCTCCCCAGACGCTACACTGAAAAGAACAGCCTCAGGCTGCACAGCCTCACTGTACTGAAATCAGTGGTGATGCAATAGGAAGAAACACACATGCACATATACACACAAACAACAAAAACACAAACTACTGCTGGTATTATGCTAACTACGATGATTACTACTACTGCTGATATTTACTACAATTACTATGACTGCCATGTCAAAACACTGCCTGTGCAAATCGTTGACCAAAGTCTGTGGACATCTGAACTCAGACATGTCATACATGTACTGTATGTGACTGCTGAACCTGGACAGGAAGCAACTTTTTAACAACAACATCAGCTTGCACAAGGTCATTCATGTTATGGTGAAGCATTGTGCTAATACAAAACTGGAAATGCACTATTGCCTGACATTCAAAGGGTCAAAACAAATTTAATTTAAGATTTCTGGTAATTAATTGATTTTTTGCAAGCACTTCAAAATCTGAAGGTGTACACCACCAGAAATACAGTGTACAGTGTGTACAGAGAGAGAAACAAAGGACAGAAAGCAAAGATGGAGATAGGATGAGTCATAAAAGACAATACTGATGTTAAGAACATGAAAAAGAGAATAAGAAAATATACAGAAGAAGAGATGATAGGAGAAATACAGACGGGAGAAAGAAGAATTCGAGCAGCAAACTGACTGTCTGCAGTTCGATCCCAGGCAAACCTGTAAAAAATAATTACATTTATATATCACTAATTTGTTTTACCAATTAATAGGTAAGGAGTGCAACAGCTGCCTGGATTGTGTTTACTGGCAACATTTTGTAAGAGAAGAAAGTGCTAAATACTTGAATCAGAGGGGAATGGTACAGTAGGTGGACTAAATAGAGGGCGATCAGAATTCAGGACTTTGACATCAGAGGCCATCAAATGGTTTGATGTCACAATGTTGAAAAAAATGTTATTCTAGTTAACCTTCAATAAATAACCTAAATATACAAAACAGATGTAGCTGCTTCCAGCACCGTGGACTTTATCTATATTAAATAATGATCTTTCCATCACCTAAACCTTCTGCTGTGAGAGACTTAAAATAAGCATAAACAAGGTTTTACAGAGTATAGCACTGCCCCCAGCTCTATCTCCTGCACTGCTTAGGTTCCTTTAAGCAAGACCATCAGCAACTGATCCATTAGAGAAGAACGAGTGGTTGATGTAAATGAAGTTGTGAGAGGGAAGAAGTAACATAGGAAAAGAGGAAAGTTTGGTTAGAATAAAGGAAAAGGAAACCAGTATCACTTGCTTCTCTTTCCTTGTTTTCTCTGTCACTCTCCTATTGCTTCACTTCTCTCTTGTCCAACCTCCCTCTCTCTCCTCTGTCTCATTTTTATTCCCTCTTTGTTTCTCCTCCTCTGGGCCAACGGGCTGGGGTGACTTCATAGAGGCTGGTGGAAGGCTTCATCAGGGAGCAGTTGGGTTTGTTGCTGGATGTCAGCAGGAGGGAGGTCGCTACGCTCACTCTACCATGGGCATCATCTAAAACTAGGCACAGGCTGCTGTCTTCCGCTTCTCTGAGCCTGGGGCAGGAGGGTCATGCTGCATGTAAGAGGCCTTTATTTTAAAAAAAAAATACCACCTGAATTTACAGAATGGTCCAAATCTGCAGTTTGATTTTTAATATTTCTAGTTAAGCTTAATGTAGATAATTACTGTAACTCTCCACCAAACATACATTGCACCTAATAAACATCCATAGATGCCTTCAGCCTTCAAGTTGCACTTCTAGTTTAAACAGTACATTTTGCTACTTATTAGTCAAATATCAGATAAAGACATCTGTAAAACTCAGACATATGTAATTACTATATAATTCAGTACTGCACATACCATTCCCCTCCCTTTGACTTCATCTAAACTTTGGTGTTTTACCATCACTATTTCTTCTCTGACTCTCTTTCATTCTACCTAGTGAGCTACGACAGTGAGTAAAGATATATTAGCACTTTGCTTAGTGCCTTTAAAGCACTTTTAATTCCCATTAACACATGCACTTTACTTCATAAATGTTCTGGCTATTTTAACTTGTTGGCATCATGTTTTTTTGTAAAGGACCCAGAGGCAATGAAAAAAAAACCCACTCCAATAATTTGCTAACATTTTTGTAATAGCACAGGTCAGGACATAAACAACATTAATAACACAAATCCCACAGGGTTAAAAGGTCAAATTTAGCATTTCATTATTTATATGAGCACAGAGAGAAAATTCACTGAAGAAGACACTTTGTAAATGAAGCACTGTGCATAAGGCAATTCCACCTGCAATGTTTTTAGACAAGATATATTTAAAGCTGTCTTAATCTTAAATGTTTTTTTTCTGTTGCAGAGCAAAGTACAAAAAATCTGCTCAGAAATCCAGCTTCAAAAATTGCAATTCTACGTACGTACACAGTGCAATCAAAGTTTTCAGCTTTAACTTTTTACAGACAATCCAGGAAAAATGCTTCACCAGCAGAATCACGAGCAAGTGACTATATTAGCAATAAAAAGAAAGCCAACACTTATTTATTTCTTGTTCATTTTAACATTAAGCAACATAATTAAGCCTTAAATAAATGATTAGGACACAAGTTGTAATTAAACATTTACCATGAAGGTTTAAATCCATCACTTAAGCAGCATATGAGATAAATGATAATGATCTTCTCTGTTGGTGTGACACTCAGCAATGTTTTCCTCCTCGGTGAGAACAGAAACTAATCTAGTTAGAACGGTCATTTCAAGTGTAGAAAGAGAAACTGTGTGAATGACAAAAAACAAGCCTTAATTGTTGTTTCACACAAGTGTGAAAAGGGATTCTCACTGTTGTACCTGTCAGCAGCAGAATATTATCAACAGCCAAAACACACACACACACGCACACACTCACACACACACACACACGCACTCACACTCAAAATGCTCTCTTACCCCTGTGGTGCAGTAATTAGTGTTGGATTTTTGAAATGGACAGAAGGTGTGTGTGTGTGTGTGTGTGTGTGTATGAAAGAGAGTGTCCCCTGTCCTTGGGGACACACACAAATACACATGCCTCTCCATGAACTACTACTGAGACTCCCATCTGTTAAGGTCTGTGTATGTGTGTGTCTGCTGTTGCCATAAGGTACAGGGAGGTGACTTGTCCAGCACGAGTCTGACTGCTCCATTCAATAACGTCCCTTTGAGACACACATACAAAAGCATGCAAGGGCAAACTGTCAACCCTGCAGTCAACGGTCAGGTTTGTTATTTGATGTGCATCTAGCACAAATGTATTGGTTTGAACAGTGAAAGTAGATGAAGCATTAAAAGCCAACCTTCAGCACTTTTTAATATTCAGCTTTTCTGAACACACGTAGGTCATTGCTAATGTTTTGGTGTTTGATACTCAACACTGTTTATCAGTAAATCACGGTTTTAATTTTTTCCTTGATGGTATATTTGTGTCTGTCTTTATGCTCCTGAAACTGGATGAATCCATTCTTAATTTATCTTCAATTTCACACCAAGCTTGCACATGATAATAACACAACCATCAATTATCAAGAAACCCTATTATCAGCCTAAAGTAAAAATTAGAAGTCCTGACAGCATGTACTCATCTTGAGCTATAATTAATATGTGTCATATTGTGGGTCACATTGTTCTTCCAGAACACCACACGTGCCAACACCTTCAAATGGTTTCTCATACTATATATACATGTGTGTGTTTGTGAGTATTTTAGTTTAAAGCATATGACACCGGTGTGCAGAAAAATAATTGCCAACAACTTTGATAATGAATTCATCGTTTCAATCATTTTTGCTATAAAAAAAGAAATGTGCTGCTTTGCTTTTTTGAATTATATATATAGTTTTACACAATTTTTAGGCACAAAATCATAATGACAGATGCACGCGTTTATGCACACAATGGCACACAATTATAACAGAATTAGAGCCTGCATGTGACACCCTCACGCTGAGCTTAATAAATCAATAATTAATAGCCATGTGTACATGAGAGTCGAGAGCAGCTCTCTTCCTTGTTGATGCACTGACACCTCTCACCCTAGGAAATCCAAGAGTACATTTTTATTGGTTTTGACTCTTGAATTGATGCAGTGAGTGCACCCGTATGTGTTTCTTGAAGGCAATATTGATATATGCTAAAATGAAAGCTTTTTTTTACATTACATTTGCCTCAGATTTTATTACTTGAGGAAAAAGTGTGCAAGACACACTCTTACAAAATGAAACACTTTCTCAAGAAGTCGGGGTGACACTTCAGAGATCATGGTGATAGCAACAAGGAAGATTACAGAAATACATACAGTGCTGCGAAAAAGTGTTTGCTCCATATTTGTAAAACTTAAATGATGTTAACATTTCTGTCACTTCTTAATTGCGACTTGCTTAGATTTTAGCCAGAAAGAACTGGTTAATATGGTTCAGCACTGACAAATAATAATATATTAAAAAAATATATTGCCCAGCCTTATAGTCAACATAGTCAAGAAATTTTGGCCCACTCTTGCTTGCAGCATTGCTTTAATTCAGTAACATAGGGGGCTTTTCGAACATGAACAGGCTGTTTAAGGTCATGCCATAGTATCTCAATCAGATATAAATTCTCACTTTGACTAGGCCACTCCAAAACCTTAATTTTGCTTTGCTTTTGATTTTTATTTATAGAGCACTTTTCAAAACATTCGTTACAAAGTGCTTTGCAAGAGAAAAAGACAATAATAACAGAATGATCACAAGAAGAACACAAAATAAATAGCGTAGGACAGGGAGGAACTATAGCACAATAACACTTGACCAATTAATATAGAAACCAACTCACCACCTCCTTGAGCAAGTATTTAAGCGACAGTGGAGAGAAAAACTCCCTTCCTTCTTTAAGGGAGGAAGAAACCTCCAGCAGAACCTGGCTCAAGGTGGGCGGCCATCTGCCTTGACCGGTTGGTGTGTGAGAAAACATAGAAGGAGCAGGGCATAATGATATAGGACAACAGCAATGACATTAACAGCACAAGGGTTGAAAAGCAAAGCAAGCATTTTGTGCAAAAGGGACAGAAATTCATCTTGGCAGTTAGTGTTGGGCTGTATTTTGGGAAGAATTAATGATGTCACCCATGAGAGCTGCTATATTTACGCAGCTACAGCATATACCCTGCGGCCTCAATAATAAACACAAAATCTTGAATGTGTAAATGTTTCCCCCTAGCTTGGCACAGTAATTGTAGTCTATACTGTCCTAATGTTAATATGGCTCTACCAAAATAATTATATTACAACCAGGCTAAACCCTGATAAATGTAAAAAATAAAATAAAAAAATTCACCTATTATTACTGTACAATTGGTTTATTCTCAAATATTGTATATGCTACAAATTTCCTGTTCTGTTATTGTTGGTATTGTTGCTATTTATCTGACAAAAACAGATTATATTTGTAGCCACCACAGCCTGTCAGTCAGCGCACAACTTTGGTCCAGAGCAAAATATCTCAGGAACTAATCTTATCCATGATGAACAGGAAGGAATCCACTGTCTCTGGGTCTTTCTCTAGTGCCATGTGAGTTTGACGTTTATAGTTTTGAGTGAAATGTCTCAGCAAATGTTGATGAATGGGTAGCCATTAATTTTCTTTATGGGCTGAATGGCCTTGGTGATCCAACCTTTCCTTCTAATGCCATCATCAGTTCAAAATTTAATTTGCCCAGTATAAACAAATCCCTGCAATACTGACATTCCCATCAGATTAGCATAGCAGGGCATATACAGTATATTTAATATAAACATTGCAGGACAGCACAGCTTATCATCGTGTGACCTCATGCATTGCAAACCTGATCTGAAACATAAATTATCATTTAGCGGCTGAGGTTCTTAGAGCAGCGACACATTTAGGAGTTAGTCTATCACACTGTGTGACTACTGCTACTACTTTGCTTACATACTTTCTCACAAAAATACTAAACACTTCCAATAGCACTTATTTAATGTTGCCTTCAAGTGCTTTCACTCTTGCTCCTCAACATGTTTTTTATTGCACAGATTCTGTAGGTTAAGAGAATCTGCATATGCTCAAACCAAGTAATTAAACCGTCTTCACCTCTAACAACAAAAAATGGGTAATAAAATGGCTCTTAATTTGTGTCTATTTATTCATTTGTAAAGAACAAAAGAGAACAATGTGGCTCGAAAAAGAAAATTCAAGTGTGAAATGGAGAAATGCATACATTTTTGAATGCATGCATAGGTTATATATTTTGCTGTACCTCTTTGTTCAATAATGATTTGTTTTTATTTCTGTATTTATGTCTTTCAGGGGACATTTTAAAGTACAGTTGTTTTATGAAAGAAATATGGGAGTTCTTCTAAAAATCAGGATGATGTGATTATATTTGAAAATTGAAACCAACAGTCATCTGTCTTAAAAGGAGACTCGTTCGACAAAGCCTTTGACAAAGTAACAAATACTTGGCTCTGGCATCATCATTACTCTTGAACATGGCTGAACAAATGTAACACTCTTGCCTGTCTTTAAGGTTTGCTCCTAGTTAAACACATGTCCATGCAGTTAGGTCAAAATGCATTGCTGCTCTTTGTCGTCTTAATGTAACACTGATTAGCTCCTGCAGCTGCTGGGCTCAATCCATTCCTGGATGTTTTTCAGAGTGAACTCTCACAGTGGAAATGGCGCTTGCAAAATGTGAACTTCTTGGTCAAGCTAGTGCATTACCACCATCTCCAAAATTGACATATGCTACAAGTTTCAATACATACAACTGATTCCTATTTTGTGAATCAAGGCATAAAAAGCACAGTCACCTTTGCCCAGTATACTAAAGGTGTGGACTGTTGCATACGGTGTAGATATAGAGTGGCTAAATTATCATACATACTAAGTTGGCATGTTAGGAAAAATCATTTTTTTATGTCTTTTAAAAGCAATGACACCGGCAGTTTTTGATTCTAAAGAAAATATTTGAAACTAATATTCTGGTAGCATGGCATCCCAGTATGCTGCCAAAAATATATTAAAGGTGACATCATGTTTATTAGTTAATAAACATGATACCATTCCTAGAAATTTAAATATAACAAAAACTTGGTCTAATATTCTGACTTGCAGAACACAGCAAAGTAGCAAAATACCACTGTACTGCAGGTGAAGCCAGAACCTCAGTGAGTCTTAGTGGCTTCATGTTGCACTTTGTTCACCCGCACAAAAATAGATCCAAGTATGTAAAGTGTTAAAGGAGTCACACACACAAATCCCCATGGCTTCCCATTGTGCTGATGCTGTGTTTATAAATGAAGTCATGCATTCATTAAAATGTAGATAGTTTTTCCAATATGTGAACAAATGGAAACACAAACCAAGCTGAATCACACGACACCTGCACTGTGGCACAGAGTGAAGTATGTTGGTCAACAAAGAGAACATTACAGGAAATAAAAGAACACTGAAATACACTGAAACAAAATCAGAGCAATATGTATTTTCATTTTAATGCATGCATATTTCATAATATGTGTCCTGTCTGTTGGGACCTGACACAACATTTTTGAGGTTCCACTTCAAAGAGAACATTTGCATACTGGGTAGAGGATGTGGAGGAGCTTCAGGTTAAGCGGGCTCTGAAGGAAATGAGGAATTAAAAGGACTAAATGGTTTTGTTTGGAGTACCGCGACACATCCCATATCCTGGATTCACTCTTTTGTCAACTTTATAGCTCGGCAACACTAACATTCCCTCACTGAGCCAATGTGTGTGTGTGAAGGATGTTAGATGGGACAGGATGTTCCATTCCGTTCATATCCCCATCCATTTTTCCAACACCGAACTATTCTCAGTTCCCTGTAGTCAATCTATTCACCTCCCTACAGACACACACACACTCTCTCTTTTTAACTGTGATTACTCTGCTGGCGCTTCTCTCGCTCATCTGTCCTTGGAGGGGCACTGGGCCATTACAACTTTTTTCCTCAAGGTGTGTGTGTCTGTGTGATCGAGACAGCTTGTGTATGTGTGTGTGGTAATAGCATAGTAAATCTGCAGAAGTCTTTTTCCACTCTGCTGTGAGAGCGGCATTCTGTCAAGCTGTGCTGTTTTATTGGCACAGACACTCAAGTACAACACAAACACATATTCATGCACAGCCGAAAAGGTATTACTATATGTTAAGATAATGTTCAAAACTTAAGTAAAAACACTTTGAATGTGTGAGATAAAGAGCCACATCCATGCCCACACATTCACCTACAAATTTTAGAGTTGTTGCAAGAAACAAGATAAGTAAAAAGTATGCTATATTTATTTTAACATATAAAATGCAAAGCAAAAACTTATGTCAGCATATAATCACGCTCTTGCAACATCACCACATACACACTTTACACAGCTGTCTGGCTGTAATTCAGCACACTATTGATTCACTTTCCATCTATAATTCATGATACAACACACACCTCAGGTTAAGTGGAGACACACACAGGCTGGCAGTTTTTGAGAAGTAGCAAGATGAGAAACACAACACCTCTCACTGTGTATAAAGGTGGACACACATACATAAATACATACGTATACAAATCTAGACACGAGTTACCAGGAGTTCATTCATCTCAACCGTGTCTCTACCTCTCCATCACTCCCTGATTCCTCTGCAACTCGTCTCCAACACAGCTGAGGTGCCATAACTCCTGTCCTGTCCTCTCATGCCCAACTTAGTCACTAACATTAACTCACTTCACTCATTAACTCACTTCACTCACTAACTCACTTTACTCACTCACACACTTCCATCCATCCATCCTCTTTTAGTGCTTAGTCTGTTCATGGGGCCTGGAGCTGATCCTAACTAATACTAAGTGAAAGACATGTGCAGGGTACATGCTGGGCAGATCACTAGCCTGTTGCTAGTCTGACTCACAGAGTTAGGCAACCATTCACTCTCACATTCATGCAAGTCTCCAATTAAGCAACTGAACAACCAATGTTTTTGGACTGTGGAAGGAAACTGTAGCACCCAGAAGAAACTCATGCAGGCCTGAGAAGAACATGCGAACTAGGAGAGGTGCAACCAGCCAATGTAAGGCAGGGGTGGTAAATGTCTACACTACTAGACATAAGTTTGGACACATAAGAAATACCAAATTTTCATGAAAAGATACACGTCATGTATTTGTATAATATAAACAGTAAAGCAATAATAGAATTAAAATAATTGCTTAACAAATGCTTAAACTCATATCTAACTCAGATCCTTACTGATCCCAGGAATATTTTATTTAATTTGTTAGAATACAATTTCCAAACTTGCGTACTTTAACAAAATACTTTAATAGTTCTAAATGTATTTTAAATTATAGAGAAAACATATGATGCTACAAAGAACTGCAAATTAACAAAGAACTGTTTCACCCTGTGACAGGTAAGACTTCAAACAAAACTATAATTGCCCAAGCATACACACAAACGCATACTTAGCTTTAATCTGTCCATAGACGTTTATACAATGTCATATAAACTTTCATATTCACACTGAATACTCTTTGTTAATATCATCTACAATGTACTTTCATGACTTACTGTCAGGCTCCTGTATCGAGGGTATTTGACTGAGTGCACAACTGAGAAACAGGCAATGACAGAAAAAAAGAGACAGAGCACAAGATGGGAAGGAATAGCGACAGCAAGCTTTAGTGCTGAACGCTCTGGGATTGCATGCATATTCATAACACTTTTCCCATCTGCACTGTGAGAAAAAGAGTAGCAACGTGAAAGAAAAAAAAAAACATACAGCAGAGCTTGTTAAATTTGCAACATGTTCAGTGTCAGTGCAGCTGTGAAAAAGATGTCTCACCTAATCAAGTATCCAGTGTGTTGAAGCAGGAGACATCAAGAAATGCATGGAGGGAATAAAAACAGGGCAGGAAAATTAGTATTATTACTTACTGACACAATAAACAAATTAAGAATTTAATGTTGCTGATGGTATGTTAACTGTACCAACTGTACCAACAAAAAACTATACACAGTGCGCAGACCACAAAAATGTATTTGTGAACTGTTTGTAAGCCCAACACTTGAAGAAATCTGACAGTAAAATAACAATCTTGACTATTTTAGCACACTTAGCTCTGCTGAAGACGTTACATCATTAAACATTTCTGCAGCTAATTAAATGATGCAATAATCTACCTGAAACATGACACGCCACCTGATGCTTATCATGTGGCTTACATTTATCTACACCTCGACATGCGATTTTAGTACATTTTTATCTTCTTGTCTGCAGCTGCTACAATACACGCAATTAAAAAAACATCATGTTTTGCTACATATTCATTCATTTACCAGCTGAGACAGAGACGCTTAATATGTAACAGTCAGCTCTTTGAAACTAAGAATTTGTCATATTGATGAATGTTGTTGCTCTCAGCTCTCAGTCTACACAATTCAGTAAATTACTAGTAGATGACAGAATGATGACACAGAATAAGTTATGATGTTACAAGAAGAGGCTGACTTTTCATGTGCTGTCACACTGACCAAAAATGTTGCTGTACCAAACAAGCTATAATATCCCACATGTGTAAACGGGAAGGGAGTATTACAATAATTATATTAATATTTTTTTTCCTCATACACAGACCTATTTCATCTCCTTATATGGATACTAAACAAAGATAAATAAAATAACAAAAAACAAAACAAAAAAATCTCCCTATATATATGCCTACATACATATCATATACATATACACATGCATTCATACACATTCATATGCATATTCACACACTAATACAACTCTGCCACACTACTATGGTTCCGTTATTGAGGGACAGCTTTTCACAAAGATGAGAAATATGGTCACGTTTTATTATCTTAAGATCCTGTGACATGAGGCCCCCCTAGATTTTGTATTAATTCCTAAGTAGCAAAATATAGTAGCCTACAAAGAGAAGAAGAAAACATACTTTTTCATGACAGCTTGAAAACATAGAGACAAAATGGCATTAAACATTGTGAAAAATGTCTAAACTTCAAGTCCTGGAGCTTTTCTATGATGGAACCAATAACACTCAAAATCTCTTGTGTGTAATATCACCAAATAAGCCTTATGTTCGTCTGTCAGAGAGAGAGAGAGAGAAAGTGTACAATCTCCTAATACTGCATAATAATATTCTGAAAATACATTTTACTAGTATGAATCTTTATCTAGAGAAATAAAACGGGTAAGGTTTAAGTTTTCGGTACGTAGACAGGCTGATGGAAGAGTGAAATATCCTGACAAGTTTGTGGTGAATTTGTATTAGGTTGGAATTGCAAAGATTAATACACATACTGACATATCCATATCCAATTAATGTATTTGTTTAAATATGGTTTTCTTACTGAACTATGTTGACTTATTGGCTGTTTGTTTGTTTACAAACTGATAAGCGATTTCTATCATTAATGTTCCCTATGGATGTGTGTTCACAACAGGCCATTGAGTCAACAAATCGCATCCTCTTAATAAGCTGGTGATTATTTTTGTCAGAATAGTGATATGAAAAAGAAACACTAGTGTTTGGAAAAGACTTTTGTTTAAGTCATGATTAAATCTTCAACCACCTCTTGTCTCTGATATGCCACCTTGCCATCGCTGCTGCTGTCAAACTGACTCTGACATTTTACCTCTCAAAACAACAGTTTAGTTGACAGGGTCAGAGGGGTAACAGAAAGAGGGGGTTAACAGTCAGTCTCCTCTGTCATTAGCACCCAGAGGTCCCACTGGGCTTTCATAATGACGCTGCTCTTTTCTGAAGCATCTTAATGTGATTCAAGTTGCTGCCTCATGGCAATGCTTAACCGTCTCCATTATTCACAGCCACAAAGTTTAAATTCATGTGTTTTTAAAGGCCAACACTATTATTACAAGGCGGAAGGTTGTAACAGCCCAAATTCAGCCCTTGTAAAAGAGCAGAATTAGTTATGATGAGAGGAGGAGTGGCAGGGGGCAGGTGAGGTTGCCCTTTCTCTCAGTTCCCTCCCCAGCTAGACCCCTGTTACTATGGTGACGGGGGGCCTTGAGTGACAGATGGTTGCTGAGGCGTGTCTGCTTTTAGAGCACTAAATGTGTCAATCACAGTCACACATATAAAGAGCTTAAAGGATATACTCGTGGCCAAAAGAAACACAAACCACAGTGAATTCAAGTGTACAATATTTACTTAAATGTGTCTGACTTATTCTCTGTATAAACCACTTAAGTACGTACTGTGAGATTTCACATGACATGCAAAAGATTTATTAAAAGGAATGTATGTCATTTACAGGAGGTGAATAAGACAGCCACTTGTTTTTATATGTGATCTTACTCACCCGGTACAAGCTGTGACTCCAGCATCCTGCCACCCTCAACACGTTAACTAGCTCACTAAATGTGTGGATGGATCTGCATAAATAATGAGTAATTTAGCAGATAACACTAATTCGACCTTTATTTAACTTTTTCTGTCAAGAGACAAAACCTTGTTATTAAAAATAAAAACATGACATGGTTTGAAGCCTTCCTTTATATTTAATGCTTTTTCATTTTTACACATGCATTTAGAAACAAATCAGTTTTCACAGGTTCAGGTCATTGACCACCAGTCAAACACAGGAGCAAAACATACTATCCATCCATCTATTTTCTGAACCACTTAGTCACCGCAGGTGTCGTGGGCATGCTGGAGCCTATGCCAGCTATCATACAGGCGAAAGGCTGGGTACATCCTGGACGGGTCGCCAGTCCATCACAGGGCCACATATAGACAAAGACAGCAAAACATACTATTACAATTCAATTCAAATGAGCTTGTAAATTTCACTTATTTATTACTTCATTTATTTTCGTGTCAGACCTCAGTGTATGGTGGGTGGCAGTTTTAAGGTCAGAAATTTTTAGGGTGGGCCCAAATATTCGTTCATTAATAAGTATTTGGTTTTCAGATCTGATTTTGTATATTTGTCTGTTTGTTTTCTGTGTAGGATATCAATAAAGGTGAACTGCAAAAAATTTTGTTAGTACATTATTGTCATATGTTTAATGTTGTTGTTGTTGATGATGATATTAATATTTCTGTCACTTCTTAATTGCAACTTGCTTAGATTTTAGCCAGAAATGTTTGGAACTGGTTACGATTCAACGCTGATAAGCAATAATTAAAGTTAGTCAACACAAAATGTTTTAATGAATAAGTCTTTTTGCAAAGCAACAAATTTGTTTAGTTTCATGATTTAACATAATGCAATGTAAATCATGTCATTACATACTGTGCCCTGCAAGGGGGTGGAAATATTGCGTAATGTAGATATGGTGGATATTGCACGCTGCTCAGAGACCAGGGCTTCAGGGATATAACCTCTGAACAAATCAATGAACACAAGGCTATCTGTGATGTCCCAGTGTCTGTTGCTATTTTTTACAGAGATAAAGACAGACATAAAAGATACTGACATATATGACCAGTCAGATAACGCTAAAGTGGATTGAAATTTCTGTCCATTAGTCTAGACATCTGACCGAGATAGTATGAAATGACTGTACACAGAGAAGTTTTACCTGATAAGCAGGGTCTGATTCAGAAGACTGAACTCTAGAGTGCTCCTTCCTAATGTTAAGATCTTCACCTCCCTGTTCTGAAGAGTCGAGTGAAAGATGTTGACCAAGAGTTTCCCACCGCACTGTCAACACACTGAGCACAGTACATGTCTGCTAATCTTTTAGTGTGACACACACGTACACACACACAATCCAGATGATCCATTCAAAAGCATGTACACACTTGCACGGGTTGTGAAGTCAAAGGGAACACAAACTGAGCTTCTTCCCTCGGGCTCTCCACTGAGATTCCTTCACCATGATGTCAGTCTTTCACACAGTACACCCAATGATACACATATGTGACTACACACCTAAACACACACACACACAGAGACAACAAAGACGAATGGTTGGGAACTGTGGCCATTCAGCTAACAGTACCATGACAGCAATGTCTATCTTTTCTATCTTCCTTCTTCCTTCCAACACCTCCTCTCTGCACATCTCTATCTTTACATCCACCTCCTCCTTCCACCTCCACCTGGCATGTTTCCCTCTCTTCCACATGTCACATCTCTGCCTCTTCCTGTCTCTCTGTCTCTCTCTGCCTATCTTCCTTCCTTCCTTCCTCCTCTGTCTTATCCTGTTGCTCCAGGGTGCTATGTTTTTGATTCCTGATCTGTCGGTTTCTCAGTTTTCGATGTAACTTCACATTAGAGCTGTTTTACTGACAACCAAATACAAAGGCAAGCAATAAGAAAGTAAATACAACCCAAATCAGGAACTATGATGCTGTGATGTATAATAAACTAATACTCAGACAGTAATGCCTTGATAATTCTTATGATTCAACTTAGTTTCTGGTTGCATTACTGTAATGTTTTTCACATCAAATATGATGGATATGATGCATTTTTATATTACTTTACAGACAATCACTGTAACATTTGGCAATAGAAAAGCCCTCAGGCTGCACCTTTTGATTAAAGTGCAAACTTGTAAACAGAGTATGAAAAATATAATCATTAATTTAATTTAATTGTTCTTGGTTTTGACTGTCGACATTCACAAGTGCAGTCACTAAAATAAATGATTTTTCTGTTCTAATCTACAGTGACAGATCTTAAAACAAATACGCGGGGTTGCAAAGGGGTGGCATAAGTCAAGCACAGCTCTGTCAAATTTAAGGTAGCATGAATTTTTGCAACCAACTACAGGAATTAGCATGTGAAGCACTGGTAAAATAAATACAGGCTTGCTATACAGGCGGATAACAACTAGTTTCCCCCCAGCATTACTTCAGAGAGCACCAAGATCTCAACATTTTTTAGAACTGTTTGCACAAAGAGAGAACACAAGCATGTGTGTGTGCATGTGTGATGACACACAAGTCAACACACTTACTTGTGTTTTCTTTCTCCTTATGTGTATGTCAACTCTGGAATAACAAACCGAGTATATTAGATCATGTAATAAATTGTCTAAACTTATGTTTAATCCAGTACTATATTTATTACACTAAGTTTATTTTTGCTGTTCTTACAGATACCATAATACTGTAAAACTGTAATATTTTTGGTTAAGGTCATTATACTGTCAGAATCTCATACTGTCCCATGTCTATGTCCAACTACAACTTTTAGAACTGAACTGGTTGGGAACTGGTGGGGCATTTTGGGAGCGAACCCTAAAGTAAGGTTTGCCACCCTGATGATCTGCCCCTGCTATTCTTCCTAGCATGCCTCGTTACTGTAGTGCTATAAGGCTGCTTAGGTATTATACAGACTGAAAGGAGGGAGTAAATTCACCCCAGTTGCACAGACAGCGACATTTACTGGGATTTAACTGCAGTCCTGGGAGTCTTCCATCACAGGGAACATGGCAAATAGAGAGAGCAGGGAGAGAGAGAGAGAGAGAGAGTACAAAGAAGGGACTGAACATACTCTTGACACTGAGTAGCACTTTGTTTCATTTTTCCCCTGGTATGATTACTGTACACAACTCCTCTTCCTTTACAGCACTATCACTGTTTCTTCACATTTATTTTCCAAACCTTTTAAAACCCCAAACCTACAATTACCTCACTAACTTATTTAACTGCCTCTGCTAAATAGGCATCTCTGTGCGGTGGGAAAACCACAACGATGTAGTCATTTCCACTTAGGGATAATTCATTTATGTGAATGTAACATAACATAATTCAGTAATGTAAGGACACCTCCTCTTCGCTCACTTCACACATTTTTTTTACATACCTGTAAATATACAGATCATACTGTAGTGCAGGTTGCACAACAAATCAAAACCTACACTGGCTGAACTACCCGTTAATGTACCTCTTTGTTTTAGAACAAAATGTTTGTTACATGATAAACAAATAAATAATACCTCCTCACTGGACTCTTCTGATGATCTACATTGTCTGTGCTAGTAACTGTGCTGTATTGTACAGTCTGTTTTGATAAGTGTTTTTCTATCCAGTGAATTTGCACCAGAATACATGCTGAAAGATACATTGCCCCTTTCCTAGTTGATAATACAAATACATTTTTTTATGAAACTCTGGGATATCTATTATGAAAATGAAGTTGGTTACAAGTCGCCACCACAGTATATCAAATAAATTAGAAAAAAAATATATATATTATATATATATAAGTCTAATTATGTGTCAGACTGATATGAACTTAATAAAGTTAATATTATAAACACACACAGACAAATGTGCACATCCACACGCACTTGTTTACTGTATATTTTCATACAAAGAAAAACACTTTTTGTATCAGAAGTCCCCATTTCAAATCTTTTTCTCTTGTTTTGATTTGTTATACAAAGATAACTAATCATTTAAACACTGTATGGCCAGAACTATTATCACCTGTGTTGTTTCTGAAGATCACAATGTCCGCCATGGGAAAGGTCTAAATGTGAGATAGTGAGGGGTTTGCCATCTCACATACAGACACACCTCCCACGCACTGTGTGTGATTAATTGATAGTATGTACTGTATATGTTGCCTGCAGTGGTTAATTTAATACTTCATTACAGTTCACTACAGGGAAGATCTCTCAGCTACAGAATCTAGTAAAATTAATGCATCCAGTGGGGATGCTTTGTCAGAAAAAGTTAATTCTGTGGAGACAGAAATGTCAAGAGGGGAGATACTCAGAATATTTCAGTTCTTTCAGAAGAAAAAATTCTGCTGCTGGCTGAGATAGCCAACTGCGCCTGCAGTGGTGTGCTGATTTTCTGTCATCATACCTAATATTTTTGTAATGTGACCATCTTGATGATTTCAATAAAGTTTATGCTGTGAAAGATTAGCTTGCCATGTACATTTTTACGTCTGAAAACTAACTCAGAATTTGTCATTCACAGCTGAAAATGTATTGTACTGCAACAAAACAGTTTAACAATAAACACGACTTCTAAGAAAATTATTATAGAATAAATTCAAATATAGTAACTGTGAAGGTATAGGCTTATATCTGACAAATTATCACTCTAGAAATACAAATGAAGCCATTATGTGATTGTTAATTAAAACAACAGCTGATTACTGCAACATAAAAGCTTATTGGACAGGGAACTGTGGTTTGCACTCATCAAACTTGAATTTGAAATTAACCACCAACTGTAATACTGCATAAATCACTTAGCCTGGTAAGTACCAGCCTTCTGGCTTAGTAAATCAGATGCTGAATACACACAAACTGTGGTTGAGTATAAATACAATAAAAAGGTCTTAAAAAATTACTGCAAGGCTTTTTAATAAATAACAATAAACAAAGACAGTTTGTTTGATTTCCATTAGTTTATGATTGTTAAATGATTTACTATGAGAAAATTAGGTTAAACCTGAAGAGAGCTACATTAGAAGAAAAGTGTAAAACAAAATGTTCAAAATCAATTTTGAGTACACTACAACTGTTTTAGTGCAACAGATAATCCATTCATAGTGTTTCCCTATAGCACTATGCTGAAATGAAGACAATACGTTTTATACAGTGCAATGTATTGCAAAATGCAGTGTAAAAAAAAAGAAAAGGATCTGATCTGAAAGACTCCCCTACTCTTCTTGGTAAACATAAAGATGAGAAGTTTCCCTCCTTGCAGAAAGAGACAAAGCATATATAGCTTGATTTCTGACAAAGCAACATGTATCATTACTGATGATTGCTGTATGACATTGCTTTATAGCTGACTTGGAAATCTTGGGTAGTAGCTAGGCTCCTCCAACAGCACATGAATGAAACATGAATTATTGTTTGATATATAATAAAAATTTTTTAAAAAAGCTTGGATTATCATCAACATCAATTCTGTTCCCATATCTTAGCTAGATTAGTTTGTATCTTTTACCCAGTAGGTATTATTTTAAGTACTCCCAGTTTTTATAAAACACTGCTAACACTGTTGAGAATCATATACAGTAAAATGATCTGTGAATGTCAACACCAGTGAGTGAGTGAGTGGGCAATGATTATACATTGGAAATGATCAGGACCATTTCAAATCCTCTCTGTGGAAACGTAAACAGTATTTTTCCAGTATTTATGCAAATCTCCATTTCAAAGTGCACAAAATGCATAATTTTGTGCCTCCTTGCACCTTGTTACTTTGAAATGCTAATGATGGCTGTGGTTCATGCTCACCGGATCAATGTGTGCGTGTTTGTATGAGAGAGAGAATATGTGGGGTAGAGTGTTGACTGAATGACATCTTCAGCTCTCATTTGTCCCATTTGCTCTCATTTGTCACACACACACACACACACACACACACACACACACACACACACACACACACGGCTCTGTATCTATCTTGATGGACTACGGAGGTACGCTCTCCACCAGCCATTACTCTTCATATATCAAGTCATAGACTCAGCCACCTCGCTGGTTACTGTGCCAATACGTCTCTCTCTCATATACAGACACCCACAGGCTTTTATCTGCAGTTACTTAAAAAAGGTCATGACCTATGTAGGGTTCATTAATCATGCATCACAAACTGCTCTGATAGGTGCGTTCACATTTAATAAGGGGCGGAGACTGACCTTTGAAGAGCAATGGGGGCAGTTGTTAGGGACTGCAATATAAAGTGGTCATATGCATTATATGAGATTTCCGATGAGGACAGCATAATAACACTACATGTAGTCTGAAGACTAACGTGTACTGTTCAGCCCGTCATCATATAGCAGTGTGCGTGTGTGTATGTTAGCACAGTGTGTACAGCAACATCTGTAGTTTTCTTTGACCTATACCAAACTATTTTGTAATTGTCTTTTCACTGAATCACACTGATGTACACATACAAAAGTACAAAGTAATGGCTTTCATCACATTGGTTGCTGAAATTAAACTAAACAGTTAAATTCGTTTTTTTGTGTGGTATCAAATTTGGTAACAAGTATCTTCAGTGGTACAAACTAATACATTCGATAGTGACATCCTTAGTATGATCAGGTTTTTTCCTGTAGAAAATGGTCTGACAGCTCAATGCTCTCCCTCATTTTCTTCTAACTTTTCACGTCCTTTCTCAGTGTGACTTCTATTCTTCCTTCGCTGTGTAAAGGATGTCTTCTGTTTACTCGCATCTACAGTATATGGGAAGAAAGAGCTCCACTGGAGATGAATGATGAATGAAATGAAAAAGGAAGGAGGAAGGATAGATGGAGCATTTGGGAATATGTGTCCCTGTACAGAGAAACCTAGGTACAGCTCTGAACAATGTGTGACAACACGTGGAATAGTGGAATAGTGAAATAAAGCTGAATGTTTTAATGAGCCTTCTGCAACAATACACTGCAATTTATATCAAATTACTTTAATAATTATACCCTGTCGCAGGAGACATAGCTAATCAGTGTTTATTTGTTGTTGGGGAAACAAGATAAATGACAAGCAGTTAATGAAGTGTGATGTGCTCTTATGCAAGACGGCAACAACAGTCTCTTTAGCTCTTCTCTTTATCTCTGTGTGTGAATAACTCATATCACACCCTGAGATTATGAAAACACAAAGACAAAATTCAAACAATATAATTATTTCCAATGCTAAATTTTTCATTCATTCTTGATGGTTGGAAAGGGTGCTGAACAACTCTGTAAGCACAGATGACCCACACTCGTGCTTGGTAATTTGTAAGGAGAGAAAATACTTCACGTTTTGATGAGACTATGCAAAGAATGACTGTGAAGTCTGCAGAGACTTGGGGGTGTAAAGACTGAGGTAAACTTCAGATGAGATGTGGCTCTGCGCTAATAACTGAGGAACTAGGTTATGAAATCATTTTTAATTATTACAGTTTTACCAGTTACTCACTATTAAACTATAAAAAACTGAAGTAATTATAACAATTTGTTATACCTGTATAATTGTTCCCACTTTTTGCAGATGTCTTCGTTGATTTGCCCAACTGCACCAAACTGTTTTGGAAAAAGACCACAATCTGCCATCACTACAGCATCACTATTCTCACAACAACAGGCTACTGGTACCTGAACTAACTGAGGTTATTCAGTGTATGTGTGATAGTGTGAGGCTCCAGAGAGCTGACTGGGAGACGTGCAGGGAATGAGTAGCAGCATGTAATGACTTCAGGGTCGAAGGGTGGACTGGATCAGGTGGCACATTAGGTGGGTCTAGTCAACTAGTCTGTTGTGAGTCCATACAAATACAAAAGCTTCTACACACGGGGAAAATCACACTATGTAGATTTACAATATATAATTATATACCGGTAAACTAACTGACAAGCAGGAAAGACACCAAAGTTGATGAGGCTCACAAACACTACCAATAACAAAAATGTGGATTCTTCCGTGACTCATCTTGACCTGGCAATAACCCCTAACCATAAACAGACTGAACCTGTGTGTGAGTGTGTGCACACACACTTGAGTCCTCAGCTGTTCGGCTCATTCAGTCCTCCCCAGTGTTCAGCTGCTTGACTGAGCTGAGCTGACGTCGTTACAGTGTCCTCACAGCTCTGTGTATGTCTCTGTCTGTTCAGATCTCACTATGTTGTCATGTGCTCTAAATACATTCTGCTTAACTATTAACTAACTGGTCTCATTAAGAAAGTTTTACCAAGGGACACACTCTAAAAC
The DNA here is from genome assembly GCA_900302695.1 of Helostoma temminkii. Taxonomy (NCBI): domain Eukaryota; kingdom Metazoa; phylum Chordata; class Actinopteri; order Anabantiformes; family Helostomatidae; genus Helostoma; species Helostoma temminkii. The sequence goes on from OMLM01011851.1 coordinate 67,599, forward strand.
AGCTGTAAGCTGTACATGACGTTAATTATTGTCATCACTGACAACAAATGGCATAATGAAAACAAACTATTTCAGATGAAACATGGAGAAAGTTGACATTCAAAAGTGCATTTGCTCTTTTTATCTGTTCCTCTTACTCTATACTTCTCACACTGAGGACACTGACCTCTTGATTTTAGAGGATAAAATTAAACTCAGCTTTTAAAAAAATAAAACTAGTAATTAAAGTGTATTAATGTACAACTAGTTATGTATAATTAATAAGTAGTGTACAAATTGCCACTCTAGGGAGTCTTAAGCAATTCTATTTCTGTGCTTTAGAAATAGGTAATGAGCACTTAAACTCACGAATTCTGTCTGTATCTGGTGACGTTTTATTATTTCCCTACACACACAAGGCTTCACACAGGGGCTAGAGATGGCAGAGATAGATATCAGTCACAAAGACAAATATTCATCAAATCCCACCAGACTATACATAATTCATCACATAGGGATTTGAATTATATATGTTGATCATCAAAAATTTACAGTATTTGCGTTTTTCAAGAACAGGAACTGAATGTAGTCCTTCTCTGCATTGGTTTAGTGTGCCAGAGGGAAATTCTGGGTTCACAGGGATACAGTACAGTACCAGATGATGAAAAAAAGAATTTCATGTATTTTTTTTTCATTAGATTTTAAATTATACATCAGTATACATCAGTTATTTCCCAGTAACAGAGATATTTGTTAGTATGTGTGAACATTAAGCATCATATTCTATGTTAAGGCACAAAATCGTCTGACTTTCTGAGCAGACTTGTGGCAAGTAAAATAAAGGGGTTACCCGCGAGAGTTAAACCACTGTAAACTGATGCATGCGCAAAGACACACATATGCATGCATTTGTCATCCAAGCCCACTTGATGTCAGACAAACAGATCTGTTTGATCTCTTTGGTTTTCCAGCCAAGAAACATGGGTAAGCAAAATAACGTGAACATACAGAGTTACAACGTATTTCAATCCACACCAGCTGACTGGAAATAAACACAACCTTGTGAAACATTACAATATTGTGTATGATGTGTTTATATTTGTTGTCCACCCCTGTTTAAAATTGCCCCAATGAATAGTGGATTTATTCCTCCCAAAATAGATGGATTTTGTGACGATAAGAAGCAGATTAATTCCAAGTGTGTGTGGTTGTGCGTGCACACACATACGCTATAATTCTTTTTAAAGCAGATTAAATCTTTATTTTGGCAAACATCTTAGTCAGAAATGATCCTTCTTTCATATATACATGCGCTGTCGGGAACTATGATTGGGAAGTGAGCCAGATGAAGGATGGAGGGAAGCCGCCTATTGGGAGAAGAAAGAGAGATAGAGACTGAACACAGAAAGATAGGGAGACAAATAGGACAGATGTAACAGGCCATAGTGGGTCAAATAACGCCTTACTGATGGAGAGAGAGAAAAAGAAATCCGATCCTCTGATGTCCTTTCTCTCTCTCTCTCTGTCTGTTGGTGTCTAGCGCTCTCTCTCATGGAGCCACAAAGTCCTGCAGTTGAGCATGCAGCTGTCAGTGGATCTCCCTCTGTCTTTCTAAAGCAGGTCACATCACACTGTACATTAGAGGCGTGGTGGCCAACAAGTTTCACATTGTGATGTGTTTTATGTGTCAAAGTAAAAGAGAAATGCATAAGAAGAAATGTATTAAAAGTCTTAATATTGAACAGTAAATGACTGACCAAATGACATCCTCAATTACACTGCTAAAAAAACACTAGCAAAGATAAAAATAAGTGCAGTGTATTTACACTTAATTGAACTAGAAAAATTCAGTCAGAAGTAAAGTTTAAGCTTTTCATATTCAGTTATCCTTCTTTGTCGAAATTCACTCTATCTACAAAATTTACACAGTTAAGTAAAGCAGGAGTAGGTCAACTATCGGTGCTGAGAGTGGCTGACAGTGCAGTGGATCATTCCACAATTGCAGCTTGTGCTCATTTATACAGGACAAGCACAACAGACTTTCTCATATGCACATGAAGCAAAATTATGCATGTAGAAGGGCTGAGGCCTCGAGGACTGAAGGCTGTAGATCAGAGATACACTGTATCTTTTAATTTTCTTGGAAGCCCTACTCTAGATTAGGGCCTGGAAACGAGTCACGGTTAATGAAAAACACTTCTTAACAGTTTATGATAAAGGCACTTGATTAGTTACAAAGAAAAAAGTAATAATTTGATAGAAGCCACAATTTTAAAAGTACTAGATAAGAGCCATTCATGAATGACAAAGAGACCAGAGGATTAAAGTGGTGATACTTACGTTACATCTGACAATTAATTGTTGCTAAATGTAAAAATACTGTGACATATTGTTCAGAATTAAGTAAACACTGAATTATTTGTTGTAGTCCACGTACTAATAGTATTTTTATGTCAAGATGTGCAAATTTTTAGGCATGCTAAATAAAATTAGTCTCACCCGCCAATTAAACCAATTAACTAATTTAAAGAATTATTAAAATATATACTTTAATAGGTAAGGTTTTTGCACAGATTTTTCTCTCTTTCATTACAAAGATATATTATATTGCAAAATTAATTGTTTGTATCCAGCATTACTGTAGGAAATATCCCAAGTAACTTATGTTTGGTATGAGCAATTAAAAACTTCAGTTGTAATGAAGATACTGGTTACTTGGAAGGTCACTTGCCTGCTAAATTTACCCAAAGATTTAGTCATTTGTGAAATAGTCTTAATTGAATCTAAATACATGCATTAAAATTTGATGAAAAGACACATTAGAGCAACACTACCTTATAGAGCTTATTACACAACTTTTTCACACAGGGGAATATATATCTACATGGGTTCAGGACCTTGTTCATTCTCCACTGGCTCAGTAATGGTCAGACGTGCTAATTAGAAGATGTGTGTTTCCTCTTTGAGTTCAACAGTGATGGGATAAAAATGATATATAGCTAATATACAGCACTTGAAATGTAGAGTACAATGCAGAGAACAAAGCAAATGCAATAGAGCATGAAAATTTTATAGTGAAAGGAGGAACGTGGGTTGAGATATAAAGTGTATAAATAAAAAAAAGAAAGGAGCAGGCGGTGGTGTCAGATGGACAGACAGATGGTTGGAGGGTGCATTTCAAATCAGCCTGCTGATTGGGGTGAATCCTCCATAAACCAAGAAAAATCCGTACAAACAAAAACTCACATATATCCTTACTACAGACCAGTCTAAGAGTTACAAAAACAAAAACCAACATGTTAAATAATTCCCACCCCCCAAGTGTTCTTGGGCACCACTGGCTTTCTACTCACAGACATTTATGGCCCTTGTTTTAGATTTAAGCTTCAATGTTTTTCTTTCTTTCTTTATTTTTCAATTTTACCTTCATGTTACTACTGCAAGGTGGTGCAGTGGTTAGCACTGTTACCTCACAGCGAGAAGGTCCTGGGGTCGGCCAGGGTCTTTCTGTGTGGAGTTTGCATAGGTTTTCTCTGGGCTTCCTCCCACAGCCCAAAGACATGCAGTCAGGTTAACTAGAGACTCTAAATTGCCCGTAGGTGAGAGTCTGAATGGTTGTTTGTCTATATGTGGCCCTGCGATGGACTGGCGACCTGTCCAGGGTGGACCCTGCCTCTCGCCCGTATGACAGCTGGGATAGGCTCCAGCACACCTGTGACCCCCCTAAGCGGTTCAGAAAATGGATGGATGGACTACCATTTGTTCATGCTTTAACATGTAATCAAATACTTAATCATGTAATTGAGAGTATGGTACTTTTTCATTTATTTTAATTCATTTGACATGATAAGTTAGCATGTATTTGTCATCTATATGTACCACTGCACCAGCCATTTTGTGTCACTGAGCTGTCCTTGGTTTGTTTCTCTTTGTTGTTATTTTGTTATGTTAATGTTTGTCTATATTATCTTGTCAGAAATTTTAAAGCGGAAATAGGGAAAAGCATCAGCAATGCCACTGATCACTTTAGTACTAAACCATGTAGTGAAGGAAATATTTTGAAACAGGTGATGCTGCAAAGCAAACAAGTGTAATAACCCAGAATCCAAATTATACTGATAATTTACTAGCTAAAGTGTCGCAAAAAAACTACAGAACAGGTACTCGTGAGAGTATGTGTGTGAACAGAAGGATGCCACCCAACCTTCCTTCACAAGGCTGCAGCTGCTTGTTGACATCATTACCACAGAACAGCTGAGAGCAGCTGCAAGGCCTCAGAGAGAGAGAGAGAAAGAGGGGACGAAAGAGAGGGGAGCATGGGTCATTGACTACCTTTCTGTATTGCTTGTGTTTCTGTCTTTTTGTCCATCTCATTGTAGCACACACAACCTATTCCTGTACAAACAGACCCTAAAGTTAAACCATTCGAAGTTTGTATTTATCTTAGGGACCTCACACACATGCTGCCAAAAATACAGTGTGGGGAGTAGATTGTAGCCATAATTGTGGTTCAGTCAGTCTGAGGTGCATTTAGCCAACAAGCATAATGTTTTACTTTCCTTCACACACACACACACACACACACACACACACACACACACACACAGTATATTTACTATACACTCTACCAGACACGTTTCACGTTTAGAAACCTGTGTGTGTGTGTGTGTGTGTGTGTGTGTGTGTGTGAGAAAGTG
>OMLM01011851.1:72294-92518 GCA_900302695.1 Helostoma temminkii
AGCCATAATTGTGGTTCAGTCAGTCTGAGGTGCATTTAGCCAACAAGCATAATGTTTTACTTTCCTTCACACACACACACACACACACACACACACACACACACACACACACACACACACACACACACACAGTATATTTACTATACACTCTACCAGACACGTTTCACGTTTAGAAACCTCTGTGTGTGTGTGTGTGTGTGTGTGTGTGTTTGTGAGTAAGTAGTCTGGCCAAAACCACAAAGCCAGGGGAAGCTATTGCAGACAAACACACACCTTCCTCCATCTGTCTACTTAACTGGTCAATCATAACCTCATTCAGAAAGAGAGATAGGATCTGTCTCCCCACGGAACCAAAAATACAGTCAGATCCTTATTATGTGAACTGAGCTGAACCAGATTATACTGGACTGAAAAGGGATTATATTGAACTGAACTGTATCATGTGTGTCCAAAATTGATCATATAGTGGATTATAGGGATATGGAGTGAAAAGAAGTAGCAGAAATTTAAATCTGATTATACTGAACTGAATCCAATTTTATAGCAACAGCATGAATTTTTGTGGAGTTAATGTTGACACAATTTTTAACAGTTTCAAACTAATTATATAATTCATAATCAAAACTGAATCAGCTCAGTTGTAGTGAAGTTAGGTGGAACTTGTGTTACAATTTCTTTTAAATTTAGTTTGGACAAGACCACTCCTAAAATTATTACAATTCTATTAGTTTTAAATTAATTAAGACAAAAAAATGGCATATTAATCAAGTAAGAAAATACCTTGTTGTGTTACACTTCAAAGTAACTGAGTTAAAACAGTAGGCCTAAATGCCAGAGTACTGCTCAGTCACAAAACCCAAAGGTTACCCACAAGGATCATTAAAAAGCTTATCATTATCTGACATTAAATTTGTTCACTTTATTATATTTCACCACGCTCTTCTGGGATGAGTCTGTGAAATACCTCATTCGCATGGTAGGTCAAACAGAGATAGCCAAGAGTCATGCACACAGACAGCCCAGATACCACACACAGGGAAGCCCGCAAGCATAGACCAGACTGGCTCTAAATGTCTCACACACACTCACAGATGTATGTGTGGAGCACCAGTGGGATACCAGACTGCCCCACCTGCCCATTTATGGACCTCCAGTGGCTAATGGATCAGTGTCTGGCTGTGTGAAGAAAAAAAAACAAAAAAACACTACATGGACAAAACAAAAACATTTCTTATCTTCACATGCTGTTGTTCTGCCTCATGAGCCACACGTCACTCATAAGATTCAATTATGAAAAACAAGAGATCTTTATTCACGTTTGACAACAGCAACACACGCAAACATCTGCAGGATTCAGAACCATCTGTTGTTGCAGATTGCTCAATCAGCCCAGTGTGTGAATGTCACATATCTTCCTGTTAGCCATGAAGCATTGTCTTCTGAATGTGTGTGTGTGTGTGTGTGTGTGTGTGCGCGCGCACGCACATGTCTTTATTTCCTTGTGAGGACCTTTTTTTTCCAATGTAATTGTTGTGAGGCTATTTTGGCTTTTCAAGAGCATTTTAGCCAGTCCTCTGAACTCAATGAGCTTTCACAGTTAAGATTAGGTTTATGTTCGGTGAAATTATTGGACTCAAATGATTCTCCCCGCCTCAGCCTATGGCTGGTTAGGGTTAGGGTTAAAGAACCAATAGCAAGGCAAGGGCCAGTGCATAGGGTTAGGGAATGCATTAAGACTGTCTCAAGTATAATGAGACACAACTGTGTGTGTATGCGTGGTTTCTGACAGAATGTGCAGCTTGTGCCTGGGAATGTAGTCCGTCTAGGGATAAGAATGTCAGTCAGCAGAAATCCTCTGCTTTATCGTAGTAAGAATATGCAGAGCTGCACTTACACACACACACAGAGACACACACACACATACACACACACAAACACAATTGTCCTCAGTTTTTATAGCTTTATCAATTGAAAAATAACAGCAAAGACAGTGAGAGTGACATGTTAACCTCCCAACAAAGAGACCGCAACTGTATGAAGGCTAACTGAACAAATGAATAAATAAGTGTCTTCTCAACCCTGATACTCTGTGATTATCAACATCTGATATGACACATACACCAAGCAGTTGTCCAGCTGATGTGGGCTTTTTTTGATATTGAACATCTTCCATTAATTTCCTACAATAATGATAGCAACTGACAGTATACGTGCCAGGATAGTGTCTTGAACAAACAAGAAAATCTTCTTTAATACAGGACCATGAGAAACACTGTAGCATCAGTAGACATTCTGTTCTCTATCCTGTATTGTATCCACATGAAGGTCAGTGTTTTCTGGGCCAAGTTCTACACACTACTAGGAGTCAAGATTATGTAATAACGTTATGTAGTGTCTGAGCTCTAGGCTACAACTTTACTACAGTTTGCTGATATGCCATTCACAGTTTAGATGTAATAGACAGTCGTTCATTCAGCGATGGCTTTGTTTTGAGCGTGGATAACTTTGTATGAGGTCCCAGATTTGACTCTGATCAATCCAATCATATCAGACAATTTGACTGCAGCTAGAGAACTTATATGTGTTTTTAGAAATCTGACTTCATCATCAGTCGGTGTTGGCATTCTGGTAAATATCAACACAGAGGAGAGCAACAACAGAAATAGAGCTGAATAGAGAGATGAGGAAGTTTCAGATTTGTTGGACATTTATGGAGAAGCTTCTGTTTAAGACAAACTAGAAGGAATATCTGTAACTGAGCAGCTCTTGAGGAAACTGCTAAAAATATGAAAGTGAACCGTCAACATAAAAATACTGGATTTGACCACAGAATCCTACTGAGCCAGCAGTGTGAACAAAAAGTGATTGCACACAACAGAATTAGGACAGGTGATAAAGACATATTAGCAGCACACCCTCATATCCCTTGCATGTCTGTAGACTCTCACCTTGTTGAGATTCAATCGACACCATCCTGGTTTGTAAAGGACGATCTTATGCTAAATGTCCAAATAGCTATAGTTAATAGTTATTAACATCCTAACCTCTTATGTTCTGTCTGTCTTCGCTGTCTACTCTCAATTGCAAAACAAGGTTTTGAATTAAAATTTTGTTATACTTTATTAATATGGTTTGCATTAGGACCAGTGGTGTTATCTTGGGTTTCAGCTGTAGTCGCGTATGCCATAGAGCTAATTTTGTATTAAGATGTTTTTTGTTTGTTTGTTTGTTTTTTTTAGAATTGAACCCTAAAGATTAACTTGTAGGCAATGCACAAGATACATTCAATATCCAGATAAATATAAGCTATTTTCAATTGTCAACAAATCAATAATGTTGGTAATAAAAAGCCCAAATCAGCTGGACAACTGCTTGGTGTATGGGTTTGCATGACTGTGTGTCTATATGCATTAACTGAAGGACATGAGTGATTTATCTGGGACAGGGACATCACAGGGAACAACAGCGGTAGAAATTCAATTTTCTGCTGGTGATAGAAGAAGGAGCGAGAGCGTGACTGCAGAGGTGTGACTGCAGAGGTTTTCCTTTAATACAGCCAAGATCATACAGTACACAGAAGAATGGGCTGCCAGGAAAAGCCTTCCTGCTGGCATTGTTTTATGTCTTAAAACGTGCGCATGTAAAGCTGCTGCAGCTGAATTCAGCAGATATAATGGAGTACTGTAGTGTCACTCAAAACTAGGGGGAGAATAAAAGATAAAGAGAGTGCAGAGAACAAAGAGGAAATAAAACAAGCCAACAGGAGAAGCAGAGAATGGACATTAGTCATTTAAAGAGGAAATCTGCTGTTGAATAGTGTGTTTACTGTGTATACTTTGTTTCATTTTGTATTCACTTAAACCATATTTAGTTTTGTTCAACTACTGCAAAGCTAAAATCTTAGGAAATTGAAAATTACCATTACGATAATAAGCAGGTTTTGTCCATCAGCTGTCAAAGGCAAAACACCTGTTCACCATACAAGATGGTATATCACAGCTCAAATTAACACTGTCACAATAAAACTACTGCAGAACAACAACCTGCACTCAAAATAAGAATGTTTAAAAGTCTCTGAGAGGAGGAGACAATACAATGTCTCCTCCTCTGCTAAAGATACTAAAACTTGCCAGTAGGCAAGGAGGAAGTAGGAAGAATCTAAGTCTGCTACTATTGTTAAACCCCAAAATGTCTTTGTGCCAGCAGCCACTCTTGAAAGTGTTTACAAAGATTGTCTAATAGAGGTGTTTGGAAAAGGGAGAAAATGCAGATTTTTATCCAAGCTGTTTGTGTAGGCATACACTTTCACAAAGAACATTTCATGCTTTTACAGGAGCTTGCAGCATTACTCAACTTCCAGTTTCAAAGAAAAACAGTACATTACGGCCAATTAGGCAAGCTTCACATCTGGAATTATTTTCTTCAAAGTTTTGTTAGTGCATGGTAATACAGCTGAAAGAGGGAGCAGCTTTGAAAAGTGTACAATACAGTCATTTTGGAAAGACTTTGACTGTTTTTGTATGGTTAGGTGTGAAGGGTTAGACAATATAATGGCTTTACTTCAGGGTGTGTTTGTGCATGCGTGTGCAGGTGTATGCACCTGGTGTGCACCTGTTCTCCTTTCCATTGAAAGCAGTACATGATTTACTTATCTTCTAAATAGTTCAGAACCAATTATAGAGGACTGCAAATACTGTACTAGTCTGCCAGAGATAATTTTTCTTTAATATTTAATATTTATTTGGAGACTTTTTGAAAGGTCATATGCCATCATGATTTCAATTAGCAATGATCTGCAAATAATTTTGAAACCACATTTGCAGTTACAAATAGCATGTTGTAAACAACATTTGTGGGGTTATTTATTTGGATACTGCGTGATTTAATCAAAGCAATCACAGTGGATGTGGCTCACATAACTCTACTCTAATAACATAACTGAAATTAGTGAAACATATCTACTGTTGTGTAAAAAAATTGCTTGCAATTACAATTAAACATTAGTTTACCAATTGAATTTATAATTAAACATTAGTCTTAGCCTTCCCTGCTACATCAATACATTTTGATAAAATTACATTTGCATTTTTTGCAAGGAATCTTTCAACTGGATGCTTTAGTGCCAGCTTAATGAAGCTACAATGAATCACCAAATTACTTAACACTGTCATGGTTCTGAGGCTTGTCGGCTTTGTAAAAGTGCATAGGTGCCCACAAAATGATAGCAAGTGATTTATATACCCTCTATACCCAATTATTATTCTGTTGTCCGATCACATTCAAATCTATTTTACATTGCAGACAGTGTAGTCCAAAAGATAATACAAATATAAAACAAAAGCCCACCATAGTGATACATAAAACAACATATTCTCTGGATTGAGATCTCACATAGTTTTGCAATGATTTTGGTTAAGCAACAGACAGACTGATGTACAAATTAATTTGCTGATTTTACTAAAATGCCTGTTGAAAAGCAAAAGCTGGTATTCTCAGGACATGTGATGAGTCAGAAGAGATACTATTTACAAGTTTAAGCATGACTTTGTTGTGAGCTGCTTGAAAATGGGTTTCTAAAGGTCAGCCAATAATCTTGAACACATACAAAGATGATTTAGTAGTATGCTTCACACACAAGCTGCTAAACCAAGCTGTACTACAATACACTATGACACCTTGAATAAGCAACTGAAAAAGCAAGAAAACAATCACACTGTTGGCTCCAAAAGATCTAAGCCTTAACCAGTAAATACAGCCATCAGCACTGACTACATTTTTACATTTTACATTTAGTCATTTGGCATTAAACTAAAAATGAAAAGCTGCTGGCTGAATGTTCTGTACATCCTTAGTAAAAACTGTATCCCAAAATTTGCATCTATCTAACATGATACTTTATATGACACTGTCATTTTAAAAATTCAGGACAGTGTTCTTCCAGTATGAAATCTTCCAACTCGTCTCAAAGTGGCTTTTGCAGTTGAAGATTTTATTCCCCTGTGTAACACTACAGTGTTTTGCACACAAAGACTTTACTTGGGTCTTGGGACTACCAAGGTATGATAACAGCCATCCAAGTATATTTAGCCAGCCCTTTTGTTTTGTCCCAAAGAACGCCATCCTCACTTGTCGCTCCTGCACCTTTGTTCCGCTGTTGCAATTACTGACAAGTTTAACAAGCTTTAATAACATACCTCCACACTATATGTCAACAAATTAAGGGATGAAACACATTTCAGTAGCGATATTCACCCTGTGGATTCTAGATACTGGATCTAGAGCCACTAGCTAGTCTTGTTTCAGAATCTCCCAGTTAAAAGGATCATATCATGTCAATATAAAAGATCAGCTGTTGGTTCTGAATCAGATCAGGACCTTCGGTGTTTAAATAAAGTACCTGTTGGCCATTAATTTTTTATCTATTCCTAGGGGTCTGGTATTATTACCAGAAATATCACTTTTACAGCATAGCTTCCCCTCTAATCCTTCCCAAGCAGCACTATGGAACTGAGATTATGGAAATACTGGGGCAAAAGAGGAAAAAAAAGCATGAAATAGTAAAAGGCGGAGAGTGTTGATGAAGAGAAAAATGAGGTTAATGTATGAAAGAATGTGTTTTCAGAGAGGAAAGAGGAAAGCCATGGCTGCAGGGTCTGACACTGTCCTAGTTTTACTACTGTGCCAGTATCTCCTGTGGCTCTCCAGCACATTTCCACCCAGTTGATTAATGCTGCCATCACAACCATGGCCAACCTCTTTGAAGACTGAAAAAAGTAAACGATGATGATCCACACCAAATTTCCATTCAGCGCTGCTTAGTTTCAGCCTAGTTTTAGTCTTGATTGCCTGAGACAAACATTTCAGCAGCATGATGGTGGAACTAGGCCATGATGGTACACTTCACAGGTCAAGATGGTCTATAGCTAATTAAATTTATAGCAGCAGCAAGAGTTTGAGCAAACTGGTTTTATGATTGCTCAAGTAACTGCATTTTGTGTCAACATTTTTTAAACCGACAGTGTCGTGACTACAGACTGTTTTGTATTAGTAGTTGACTACATTTTTATCACTTGCTTTCAAACATAAAATCCAAAGGTTATTTCCTAGATAGTTCTCTCTGTCTCAGACCAACCTTAGTAGAAGCTCTAATAAGGCTCTAATAAGGTAAAAGTGTTGACATCATAAATTTAACCCTAGTTACCAGTCTGCTCCAGCTCACAGTATTTTTTGTCAATAGGTATAAAGGGTATATATACAAAAGATACACTTCTTTAACTGTGTTACCATCATGGCAAAATGTTTTCTAATTCTCAGTTGTTCTTTTAAATGAATAGCATGCATTAGCAAACATAACAAGCCACCTGAAGACAGTACTAATGTTTGCTAATAAAGTTTTACCAGCGTCAAATGCACATGGTCATTATTTACGAAACCTTAGACATAAAGCTTGCAGATCATTCAACTTGTACATTTTCCAAACCGTAGAAACTGGAAAAGTAATCATTGCTACCTTTGCCAGACATCAAAGAATTATTAACTACAACCAAGTCACAGAGAAGCTGAAAACAAAAGATAAAGACAACAGATTATGGACTTCTTTCAGCTCTCTCTCTCTCTCTTTCTCTCTCTCGCACACACACACACACACACACACACACGCAAACACAGCTTATAATCTTCTGTTATCTCTGTCTCTATAGCTCTATTTGATTCTCATACTGATAAGAATCGGTCACAGACTGATACCAGGGACTGACATTAAGATAATGATCGAAATGACGGAAATAACCTGTGTCACAACTTGTGTGTCATTAGTATAAAAACAGTCTTTACAGCACTACTATTGTGGCACATAATATTAGCTATAGAAAAACCAGGACAAACTGCAAAGCAACAGGTAGAAAGTCAGAAGGGTATAACAGCAAAACAATAACTTGCGTGTAGATGACAAGAACACAAAGATGCCACCATGTTTTTTTCAGTGTAAAAATACTGAGCTTTAAAACTCGTGATCATCAAATTACAAGTCTTTTTCCCTGTTTCTGTAAGGCTGATACTGGAAATACTATGAGATTTCCCAATGGCAGCAATGTGCATCTAATGCCAGAGAACAGTGTGATGACGTGTGGTGTTTTAATAGCGCTGGCAGGACTGGGCAAAGAAAGCCTGACACCATGCCTGCACAGAAGGTGTAGCATGAGCAGCACTTAGTAGAGAGCCCAGTACACATTATTGTAATCGTTGTGGTTATGTTATCACAGCTATTATGTGGTGATTACATCCATATTTTTCTGTGTGTGTAAAATGCTGGAAAATAGGAACCTGATCACAGGGTGAGCTCAGAACAGCCAGACCAAACCCAATTAGACTGAGTAGAATATGAACCTGACCTGACTCAGGTCTCAGCTCCTCAGAAAGAAATGTACCCATTAAGATTTATAGCTTAGCTAACTATCTGAGTATATATGAAGAAAATAAATGGCAAGGTTGCACATTAGTTTAATGGAAATCTTTCTTGGAGTAGACCAATATCAGTCAAAGTCATCAGAGTATGGCTACTAGCTCAGATCACGTATTTAAAGGGACTAACGATGACGGTGAATGATCGGTAATTTCCGCCCTTTCATGCTTCATTCTGATTGCTGCTCTACCCCACACACATTGACCACAGACAGTGTTCCTCCAAGCTGGATAAACTTCACTGAGTTTTGTACAACTTACTTGACTCAGTTAAGTGTTACCTGATGTATTGTTGATTGTGTTGAAGGTGTTGTTTTTTTGTTTTTTTACAGTTGAGGAATGAAATAAGAATAACCAGCCTTCCAGAGGCTACTGAATGCTGTTGCACACATTACCACTGCAGTCAAAGAGGGAACAGATAAAGATAAACACAAAATAGAAAATGCTAACTTTTGCATTAAGGCTGCTGATACACTGGCATTATTAAATATTCAACATTATTAAATCATGCTGCACAGATGATGGATTTTACACACTTATTTACCTTGTGTTTTAATCATTTGTTGTTTTGCATTTTATTATTTTGCACTAAACTAAAAAACATAGGTTACTGTACACATTCTTCTTTTATTAAAGTGGTTGAATTCTGCACACTGGCAGCTCAGCCTTCATCCAGTTTGGCATCTGAATGATGTTACATGTCATTTTTACTTTTTCACTGTCTGCTTTCCTCTACTTGCTCAGATTATATAGATGACCACTGTTTTGCAGTACTATGTACTGTGTATCAGTGGCATGTATGTTAGCGTTATCATGAGAAGAGTAGATAGACATTTAAGTGGCAGTATATTGAAGGTATTGATTAAGACAGCCATTTGGCTAGCATGTCACTCTTGTTGCCAGGCTGTAGATCCATAGAGGAAAAAAGGAGAAAGATAGATGAGGTAGGGGAGAAAAATATGTCAGATTGAGTACAGCTGGGATTTACAACTGAATAGTAACTATGACAGCTCTATCTATCTTCTAAAAATTATCTGTGCTGTTCTGATGATGGGCTTAAAAAAGTCGTTTATACAGATAGGACAGTTATTTGTCTGGTCATTTCTCAACCTTTTGTCAGTGCAGAATAGCCCCAAAAGCATAATCAGGCTAACAAAAGAACTGATCAAGCATTTTTGTAGCTGTTTTATAGAAAGGTAATGCGATGAGTGAGAACAGTGTTGCTAGAATAAAAGTAACAATAATAACAATGAAACACTATTTTAAAGCGTGGCGATGTTGCAATAGTTTTATTTACTGCAACAGATAATTAATTACACATAGAATCAGGAACTGGATAACATCATTTTCTAAATGAGGACAATAATACTGAATGCTCAGTTGTCATAACAATACAGATGTGTTTAATGTCTGCTGCACACACACTGCTGATTAGACAGCGTTATCAGCAGGTTGATGTAATAAGCACTATGTAGGAGCAGCCAGGTAAAACAACTCAGTAGCATCCTGGTACATATTGGCACTTACAGGTTCTCAGAGAAATTAAATGCCAAGCTGTATGTATAACATGAGTAGCACTGACATTTTTATACATTCACTACACTGAAAAACAGCACAAATTAGCTGCAAATTTATTCTTCATGAGGACGATTTAAGTCTACTCTAAGCTACCTCGACTGCCTTTCAGCATCTTCATGCACAGTATTATTATGTATTACCTCAGATATATCAAATATTCTATCAGGACACCGACAGTCTCTACTTTTCCTTAGAGTGAACTAAACTGTGTGTAAAATGCTCAAATCACATTCCTCATATGCAAATGGGAAATTAATAATTAGGATTGGGAGAGCTTCACTACTACAAGCATAAACATTTTTGCTAACCACTTCTATTTTACATTGGTTTATACAACAGTGATGGAAATTCAAACTGCAGGCTGGTCTGTGCGTGTTGCCACAGCAACGTGTCTCTGTTGATATGTTTCATCTTCTCTCACTTTCTCCCTTACAACCACCTCTTTTTTTCTTAAAGTGACACTTACTAGTGAGAATAAACAAGTAAAAAGTTTTAGTATCTGTTCATTAACTTGTTCCTGAGTCATTTAGTGTCTCTGGAAAGTGCTGTAGAGCTTTTTACATTTTAAAGCAGAAGAGTTTGATCGCACCAGTGTTCCCATTGTCCCCAGTCTAAACAAAACACAGCCAGAGGGAGGGTGGTATTTGACCTCACTTCTCCCTGCTTACATAATCCCTGTCCTGTAGGGAGAAAACTGCCAGATTGCACTTACACACACATACACACACATACACACACATACAGTACATACACCAGAACCAGAGCCAAAAATTCGCTACATAACTGCCTCTAGGTTTTTCTGTTTTCCTTCCAACTTTCCCTGCACCCTCTCTTACACTACCATGACCAGCTACACACCCCACACACACACATTCAGAAACACAAACCAGAGTCCAGTATTATAAAAGGTTGAGAAACGCTGTATGAAAACATAAAGCAGCCAAACAACACACCCAAGCACATGATTTATACACATACTATACTGTACATGGTAAACACATAGCACATTCATTTCTAAATTCTTCTCACACACAAGCCACAAACAAACACCACATACGCATAGATACGCCAATTCAAATATGCACACATGGTATTTATGCATACACAAAACACACACAGACACACACACACAGACACACAGAGCCAGGAGTGGATGTTTGGACACAGATGTCAGAGTGGAAAGCTGATCACAGTTGTGCTGCAGCCATGAACACTGTGGATCATGTCCCAAAATAACTTACAATGTTCTTATCTGACCTCTAAAAAAATCATATGCTTGAAAAATATCAAGAAAACAAACAACTTTTTAGTCCTGTAGCCACAATCCATTACACAGTTCATCATATAGTACACCACTAGTATCAAAATAAGTTGCTGCAATGCTGCAACTCGTCTTATAATGAATAAACAGTGACTCTTTTATTCAGAAAAATATTTTAATTCTATAATCACTTTAATAATCCTAGTGTAGATATTATAATGGTTAATGTCTTGATTTGTGTCACTTTAGATTTACTGGTACAAAACTTTATTTTGAATACTTTGTCACCCTACATAACAATATCTTGCTTCGTCACGCTGTTTCTTTTGTCACCTTTTCTAAACTTACAGAGAGTGTAGAAAAGTCCAAGACATTCATTCTGACTAAAGGTCAGAGAGCAAATTATGGTGAAGTTTACAGAAAAAAACCTTTGAGAGGTACTGAACTTTCTCAAAGTTCAATCGGTCCTGTGGGCAAAGCAAAAAAAAAAAAGATGGAAAAAAAAATTACTTCACCACAAACACTGCTGGTGATGAATTGAAGTTGAGAGATGTGAGAATGAACAGCAGGTGGATTATGAAAAAGACTTGTATTTGCTGCCATGTTTCCATATTCTCAGATGTGTGCGTAAGCACATCGGTGCATGTGTCTGTGAATGTCTGTGTGTAGACTGATCTCTCTTCCCTTCTCTAGCCAAGTCTCTGTTTCCTGCCAAGTCTAAAGTGGGTAGTGGGTGCATTTCAACATCTCTCCATTACAGAGAAAGATGAGGAGGAGGTGGAGGAGGGAGGATGAGGATGGAGGAGGCATTTTTGTAACAAGACAGGAAGGAACTTAAAACGTATTACAACACAGACATAGACACCCACATACTCCAGTGCCTGACACCTGGAGAAACCACAGTGTGTTTCCACGAATCTCTTGCCCCAAGAGAACTGTTCCACTTCTTCAAGCACATCACCAGTGGAACCTCATCTGTTATTACAACAGACACACACATTACACTGCATGCTGCTGGAGGAGTCAGCAGAGTCTGAACACTAAAGTAAAACTACCTGCAGTCACAAACTATGACTTGTGACATTTTCCCTATGTTGCAGAGCACCATTTAAAGCTGCTTGGGGTAATTTTACACAGTGACAGTGCCAGATGGCAGAAGGAGGTAAATGGTTCAGTTTGAATGACAGTTTCATTAGCCAGAGACCATGTAACGTGATGCCATTACAGAAGCTGTGACTTTCCCACCAGGAAGTAGCACATGACTGGCCACACACATCAAACAGGATTGTAGATGATGCAGTTATTATGAAATCCACGCTTTTCCCAATGTTACACACATCTACTGCATTCTTAAAGAGGTGATGGTAACATCTGTCATGGGCAATGTGAAACTAATTCTATTGTTGCATTTTGTCCTTCTGCCCTTTAGCAGGCTTTTTTTATTTCACATTCCTTCACTTAAACCTGAACATAAAACGTTGCAATGATGTGAGGGATATTGTTGCTAGGAGACAGTGTCAATTTCTGTGATGTGCTACTGACATGATAATGCCATAACGTCCACACAGCAGTGAATAAGTACCATCTTTCGGACCTGCATACTGTTGTATTCCACTACATAAGTGAAAGCTTGCAAGCCAGAGTTAGGGTTAGCCTAGGACAGGGATATACAACACATACATGTACAGTACAATTGATGTATCACTGTTCACAAACTTCCCTACTTACTTTTTTTTAAGGCTGGAGGATTTAAAATGTCTCCCACTAGGGAACAGACTAGGATCTATTCATACCTGCCTGAAAAAGGAACCTCTTCCTTGTGAACTGTGGCAGAAGACATGATGATGCACAAGCAGGTTACAGTACTGCTGATCTTAACATCACAGCAGAGAAAATGACAAGAGACATCGCCACTATTCTTGTGGTGATAATCAGACATGGCTAAAAGTGATTGCTCTTCCTTCACTATCAGATATTACACTACTGAGATCACATGATACTGCACCCACAGGTCATGATTTGGTGCTGAATTGCATGAAGCAAATATTCTCAATCGATGATACACAAGGTTGCATGATGCACATGGGAACATGTAATAAAAAGAAGTATTTTCCAGCCATACACTGAAATTACATCAAATGACCAGAAGTGACACTGACAACTACAGCAAAAATTCAAACCCACAAGAGTACACTAATGTTTTTATATTTTTGTTACAGGGATAACAATATGACCAAGTAAGCACACAAGATTCATATATTAAAACTATATTAAATATACTACAAATTTCAGTTTCTGTTCTTTACATGACTAAAATGTCCTAAAATGTGATTATCTACATGTTTGCAGGTCATGGTGGCATGTTTTCATGTCAGCCTTAAAAGACGATGACATTCATCTGTCTGTACATGGCTTGACCAATGGCTGGTGACATCTCACCCTCATCTCCATAGTAACAATAGCACTAATAGTGAGGGGGTTAACCCTTAACCTAATGTGTGTGTGTGTGTGCCCATATGTGTGTGTTCAGCCAAGTGTGTATTTGTGACACTGGGGGATGGGATTCATGGGATTCCCCTGTGCACCCGTGGGAATAGCAGTCAAGCTCCAAAGCTTGTTTAGGCTTTTACACCCATTACACATTCTCCCCCAAAACTAAACAACACACACACACACACACACACACACACACACACACCAACTCACCTCCCAGGCTATAAGATGCCCTCAACTAACACCCAGCCTCCATCTATCAATTCACCATCTGAGCCACCTTTGTCCATATCCATAATACATGAAGACTCCATGTGTGCATGAGCAGGACGGTGCCAAAGCCAAAGAAAAGACTGCCGTGAGATCATTCAGAAGTAATAAGGTCAACACTTTTATGTTAAGAAAATACATATTAGGAACATGCTAGCTGGTTTAGATGACAACACAGTTGTGTCATTTGTAAACTGGATTGTGCCAAAAGAGAGGAGGCTCGCTCATTGTTGCATTACAGGGTCATCACAGTTGGATTCTGAATCATGCCCAACACAGCTTGCAAGCAAATTTATTGATGTTTCCACCACTAGAACTATGTTGTGCATATACTGCATATTATATATGAGCTGTTTTGATTTATAATTTTTATCCCCCAAAAAAACTTTTATTGTAAATCACATCTGACCCTTACACCTGCTGCCATCATCTTCTGTTCACTTCACAACATATTCTAGTTGCCAGTGAAACTGAAAATTATATAGTATAGTATAGTATTCTAGTACCACTCTATATTTTAAAGAAGAGGAAAAATTAAATCTAGTTTCAGACTTCTGCAGACTAGAACAAACTACAGATCAAACATTATTGCAGTACACCTTGGCAGAAACCAGTTGAAACATACTGAATAGTGGCTGTGGGCAGCTTCACTGGATACCATTCAAATTCCTATTTTGTCTTTTTTTTAAATAAATTGGTAAACCAATATACAACCACAAAAACAGGTAAATAAGTGAATAATACTTGCATACACACATGCAACGTTGCACACACATATACAGTAGAAAGAGTGCAGATAACAGCAAATTCCCTAGACATCTCGGGAGGTGCACAGCATAGTCATCTAGTTTTAACAACCCCTTAAACTGCAGTGTGTGCGTGTGTGTTGGTGAGTGTGGAGGGAAGCTTCATTATGTGGCAACACTGAAATTAATTAAGTTCTCCTCACATGAACCTCAGAGAAAAAGTGAGAGGAAGATGAGAAAGAATGAATAAAGACTGACAAGAGGAAAAAGATGAATTTGGAAGACAGAAATCTTTCATACGCACATACACACACAAAAACACACAGAGGAATGTGTCCAGAGAGATACCCTCAGATGTGAGAAGATGAAGTGTTTGTGTGACTGTGTGTGCGCATGCATGTAGAGTTTTTGTCAGGCCTTCATTCAGTATTTATGAAGTGAGGGGGTAACATGTAGGTAAAGACTGAGAGCCTGGTGTTTACTGCCAGAGATCGGCAGTTTATAACACTAATGAATGTGAATGAATGCACATGCACATCTAGATGTGTCTGCTTTTGTGTGTTTTTGTGTGAAGAACCGCACATAACTGAAGCTTTCTCAGGTGTGGGAGATAGAAGGATTAACTATGAATGGAGCTGTGTTAGCGACTGCATTGAGTGTGTGGGCTTTTTGTATTTATAGGTCTATGAGGACAAATGTGAAGTTTGAATGCTGAGAAAGAGGATATCTGAAAAGTAAAGTCAAAACTATTTATTCAAATGCACCTTTCTTTAAAGACTTGGTTTTAGGGTTAAGGGTATAATTAAGTTCAGACTAAAGTTAACTTGTGTGTGTCTCCTGTACACTATAATACAAAAGACACAAGTTCAAAGGATCATTACAGGGATTGGTAACAGACTGTTTCCTTTTAGGAAGCTCCACTTAATCCTTAACACACACACACGTGGGAATGACAGGGCAAAGCAATGTCTTACTCTGGAGATAAAAGCAAGCATTGTCATTGCTGTGGTACACTGCCATGGTAACAGTGGGCGTCACCAGTAATGCCAGGTAAATACAGGTAAGGGAGAAGATGAAGGGCTGGGATGAGTATGACACCCTGCTATTGGTGGGCACTTAAACAATACACTCCATGTACTTCTTAAGACGGAAACCAAGCTCAGTAAAACCTCATGAATCAGTAAATGATCCACCACTCTTCTGGCTATGCTTTGATTTTTTGGCACCATTTGAACGCCTCAGACATTTGCAGTGTTGAATGTTCGCCTGCCATCAAATTAACGCAAAACAATGCAAAGGTACAGCTTCTATTGGTTCATGTTGAAAATAATGTGTTGTCTGGAAGTTTTATTACTCTGCAGTTGTTACAATCATGGGGTATCTAAGAGTAAGATATTTAATTTAACTACTACTTACGTAAGGTGTGATGTACACTGTACTATGGAAATACGAGACCATAACTATGAACTACTACTAATACTATGATTATAATAATCTTATTGTTTCCCATTTGTCAGGAAATGAACAGGGATGACATAATCTGCCAAACATTAACTAAAACATGTTAGCTACAGAAAGTAGTTGAATTAAAATTAAATCAGAGACAGCACAGGAAATACTGTATGCAGCAGACTACACAGAATGATTGAAAGTGTCACTATTGTCACTATTTCTGTTGTACAAGGTTCACTGATTCACAAGGAAACAATTACATCAAAGTAGATTGAAATCCAGTGACAGAAAATAAAACAAACAACAAAAAAACAAACTAAAAACTCCCTGACAGTGGTAACAAGAATAACCCTGACAGCTCTAGGAGGTATGCAGTGTCAGCGCTATTCTGACAAAACACTTCTTTCAAACAACTTAATAGAATTTCTCCTATTCGGTTTAAGTGACATTGTTACAGCGATAAAACAGCTCCTTTGTTAGCCTACTGTTTATAATGTGTCTTCACACTGTTGTCTGTGAATGGGGGCACAAGTGGCAATCCATTTCTGCAACAGCTGATGTACAGTGCGTGAACATGGCAACTGAGGAACTAGGGCTGCCAAAGTCAGCACCTGCTAACAAGCTCAACATTTCTTTGTGGTAAAAGAGCAAAAACCAAGACCAGCAACTCAGCATTTTACACAGTAATTGATTCAGCACAGCAAACGGCACCAAACAAGTAAGGTGAAGTATTCCTGAGAAGGTATTTTACTGTACAGAGTCTTGTTAAAGTTCTATTTCTGAGAAGTTTCACCCAGACACTGACAAAAAGGAAATGAACAGCCTTGATAAACTTTAAAAAAGTAAGAGTAAACTCAAAGCTGACGACAGGAGCACAAAGAGCACAAACAGCAGAGGGGGAAAAAGGCTGACTCAGCATGTCTGTCTTTTCTTCCACTTCCATAGCAACACATTCATTCTCATCTACAACACCTGATGTCGACTGTTCTGGTTGACCTCTTTGACTCCTTCAGTGTGTGTGTGTGTGTGGTAGCTCTGCGTGAGTGTGTCACTCAAAGACGCATTAAACTCCCTGTGCAAGACCCGTCCTCTTTGTGCAGGAGAGTGCACATCTACACATACACATACACACACACATGCACAACTGTTAGAGGAGATTAATTCACACTTTCATCACCAAGCCTTGGTCCCAGGGGAGCCTGGAGGAGACTTGAGCACAGTGACTGCAGAGGGTAATGGGTTATAGGTGCATGTGTGTGTATGACTGTGGGTAGGTGTGTGTGTGTATTTGCTGGCAATAAAGGCTATGTCCACAGTAGAGTGCTCTCTCAATGAGGCTCTAAAACACAGACTGGCCACCAGTAAATAAATGTGCATATTTCTGTGTGAATGTGTGTGTGTTATCAAATGTGCGCATTTGCCCTCTGCGAGGTCCTTTTAGCCTTTCACACAAAACAATTAGTTCTCTCATGTTCACTATATGAATTACGCTGATTTTATTTCAATTAGTCAATAAGTAACATAGAGTATAAAAAACACTTACTACTTTATTAAATGATAAATAAAATATAAAAACTTCCAAATCTATGTTGGTTAGTGTAAAGTGTTTGGGCTGATCTGTCTAATAATATAATATTGCTGCACATGGTCCAAAAATATTTATACTGTTTAAATTTTTACCCACTACATTGATTCCCATGGAGAAATTGTTGTTGGACAGCTGCACATAGATGATGGCACTACTCCCGGGTTTCAGTCTTGTACAAGGACACCGTGACATGTGGCCGGGAGGAACCAGACATCAAACCACCATGGATGACTGCCCTACCAACTGAGCTACAGCCACTTCAAACTGTCACTTTTGTATGTGTGTGCTTTTGTTCATAATGTACCACACACAAACTTGCCCTGTAGGGACCAGTAAAGCTTATTGAGTGAACTGAAATGGAGTGTTAAGGAAATGAATTTCTGCTCAACTTCATGAATGAGAGACTCGCTCGCTGCGGTTGCACTTCATCACACCTAAGCGTTCCACTGCTTCAATCAATGGCTAGTCGCCTGACAAGTCTTGTTGTACTGAGTAGAGGGGCGTGAAAGCTGAGGGCAACACATTTCTTAGTCTGATTATTCAATACATCCTACCTGGGACATCACCAAAGTCAAGAAAAAGACTTCTTGGGGAAAACATGAACACACCTGCCCACGACCACCCTCATGCACTCAAACTCTGTGTAATCCCACTGCAAGCTCGCCTTAGACAGTTTATCCTGCTTAACAAGTTACAGCATGAAGAGCTCAGGCTGGAAATCTTGTCTTTTAAGCAGGAAAGACCATCAATGAGTTGAGGTCGTGAATACTATTTCTTCTGCAAAGCTTTTATTTTTTATTTCACGCAAATCTAGTGTTTGTTTTAGTTGCTATAATGACACTTTTCACATGTGAGAAGCTACTGGAATTTCTTTAAATGATATAATTTTGGTGAACACTTGTCCTGTCTACCATAGACTTAAAAAATTTTTTAGCCAACTAGCTATTAATTAAAAACGACAATTGTTTATTGGAGACCGAGCTCTCAAACCTCGTGGTACTGGAGATTCATGAAAATATCTAAAATATGTGTAAAGATTTAAAACTGGGCATTCCTATATGCCCATAACTGCCAGAAAACGTGTGAGACTTTTAATAAGATTTTGAATTCCAGCTGGAAGCAAAATAACATTTTTGCAGCACCGTGTTGACGATATCACATTTTCTGTCTCATTGCCACTCTGCAGCCACATTCCTCAACATTTCTCACATTACAGCCACAAGACAATGCATAAGATGCTCTACACTGCAAGTAAACAAGGCTCCCATTCCTCTCACACTGAGCTTGGGCTGAGAAGGCTCACGTTGCTGCAGCCTGTGGGCAATTGGGTTTTAACCAGGATTATGGCAACAAGAGCAATCCAGACAGGTGACCCCCACGGTCTGTCTACATCTGCATGTCTCTCTTCTGCTCTGTCTCAGTAAGTCCAGTTTAATTAACACAAGCATCATAAGCATCCCATCTGGGTATATCATCTGCACAACTGATGGGAATAGAGCAAAACAATCAATGGACAGCAATATGCAATGTGTATCTGTGTCATCAGCAACAATATGACAAAAGCACAGTAATGCACGTCTGCAGGTCCATATAGTCAAATATTATGGACAAGAGGATGTCGTCCTTCTTAATTCTCACTTTCTCTGTCACCATATTCAGGAGCAAGTTTTTTTAAAATAATCCATGCTCCACATAGTCTATAAATGTGCAAGTACAGTAACCTACATCCATACAGCAGCTGGATTTCCTCGCAGGTTTCATACTGAACAAACTGTTCCCCGTTTTCAGCAAACGGAGATAAACTGTGGAATTCATCAATACAACTGTTTTGAAAATCGTCTTCACCAGTATCTGCTGCTGGGCAGCAGTGAATAGTGGGAACCAATCTTGAAGTTGAAGTATGTTGTTTTGCGTGAGCTAAATTCCTTACAATTCACAAAGTGGTCTTTAAAAAGTGTTTCTGAATAAGGAATGATTACTTCTCGGAAGCATCTGAACATCAGTGGTTTAAAGAGTGAGGCAGTCACACACAGGCTGCAGTGCACTGTGGAAAAGTAACCAACCTTAACTGGGGAGCTCCTGGTGGCTACAGGCAGCTCTCTGATCGCACTGCCCGGGGGAGAAGCTGCTATCCCGGCTGCGTACCCCTGCAGCGAGCCCCCAGCCAGGGACTGCCTGCCGCCTGCTCCCACTCCTCCTCCGCTCCCGCGCTGGGGCCGCTGCTTGATACCGTCCAGGAGGCGAACAAGGAGGATATTAGCCGGCAGGTCATCCACCCCGCAGTCCACCAGGATGCGGCACTCTGGACAGCGGAGCTCGTTCCGGGAGCTGACAATGTTCTCCAGGCAGCGGCGGCAGAAGGTGTGCTGGCACGGC
>OMLM01011851.1:92538-111847 GCA_900302695.1 Helostoma temminkii
TGGCACGGCAGCACCTTGGCCGTGGTGTCCAGGCGCTCCAGGCACACCGAGCACTCCAGCAAATCCAGCAGCGACGAAGACTCGTCCATGTCGGCGGAGAGGGTGAGCATCTGGGCTTCAGGGACCGTGGTGACGCCGCGGCGACTGGTTCGTGTACCGTAGAAAAGAACCGGGGGCACAGAACATTCTGGGAGGCGATCCGGCGGGAAGCAGCGGACTCCCCGCGACAGTGTCCCCGCGCACCGAGCAGTTCCCCGTGCTGTGAATGTTCTCCGCTGTTCTGTAGCGTCTCTGTGTCTCCCTCACCGTGTTTATGTGTCTCTCTTTCTGCGTGTGTGAGAGAGTGTGTGTGTGAGTGTGTGTGTGTGTGTGTGTCTCCCCCTCTCTCTCCAGCAGCTGTGCAGAAAGCGGTGAGGTCACGCTCTCATCATCATCATCCGCGCGCCGATCACATTTGCGGCGCGCGCTCACGCACCACAGACAGATTGATACACACAGAGAGAGAGAGAGAGAGAGAGAGACCTGGCATCAACCAGCGATCACTGAGTGATCCGCAGCGGCCAGTTGTGTCCTCACACTCTCTCAGGACTGGTGTCACACCTGGGAGAGTTTTTGTTTGGCCTCACCTGGTCACAGACACAGGCTGGTGCGAGTAACCTTCGTAAACAGTTCAATCTGAGGGCGTCACTTCACAGAGCCTCATGATGACGACGTCTTTGAGATATGCCTTCTGAGTGTGAACCAAGAACATCAGTGTTTGGGTTTCGGGTGATGTGGTTTCCTTAGTTTTCTATTGAAGACCAGTCTGGCTGGAGCCACCAAATAAAACTTTAACTGTCTCAACCTGACAGGAGCTGACATCTCTGGATACGAGAGTGGAAGTAGTGGTTTCTGGTGACACCTGGTGGCCAATAGCTGATGTTTTTGTTGTCAGCCCGCACTGAACTGAAGATATTTATTAGTGAGTAGTGTACAAAAGTATACAAAAAACTATTTACAAAATGTTTTAGTAGGGATTATAGTGGATTATTGTAGTCAACTCAAACTCCATAATATAGTGACATAGATACAACCGTATATGTGCAGCATCAGGTACAATTTATTATAGAAAAGAATTGTACCTAAATAAATAAATAATGACTGAATTGTCA
Source organism: Helostoma temminkii (assembly GCA_900302695.1). Lineage (NCBI taxonomy): Eukaryota > Metazoa > Chordata > Actinopteri > Anabantiformes > Helostomatidae > Helostoma > Helostoma temminkii. The sequence goes on from OMLM01011851.1 coordinate 93,690, forward strand.
GTGTGGGCTGCAGAAATTGTGTATCATGTTGTAATTTACAGAAATAGTAGGTCTATTAGCAGCCGTAGATTGTATGTTTAAATAACACATGCTTAATTAATTAAAAAAATAATGATTTATGTTAATCAATGCAGGTAAAATAGCTGGAAAAATTACATGATTTCCATTCATTTCTGAGGATAAACAATGTGATAGATAGAGTTAGGTCTGGAAATATTTGGGCAGTGACAGTTTTTTTTTGTTTGTTTGTTTGTTTGTTTTTGTTTTTTTTTTTGCATTTATACACCACCACAATGGATCTGGAAATAAAACAGTCAAGATGTGAGTGAAGTGGACACTTTCAGCTTTATTTTAAGAGGTTTCATAAAAATATGGCATTTACCATTTAGGAATTACTTTGCAGCCAATGACTGCCTGTAGTCTGAAAGTCCATGGACATGACCAGAAACTGATTTTCGTATCTGGAGATGCTTTGCCAGGCCTTCTCTGCAGCCATCGTCAGCTGAACTGAAAAGCTGCTCTATTGGGTTGAGATAGATGATTGACTTGGTCATTAAAGAATATTTCATTTCTTTGCCTTCAAAAAGTCTTGAGTTGCTTTTGCAGTTTATGGTCATCATCCATCTGCACTGTGAAGCACTGTCCTATCAGTTTTATAGCACTTGACTGAATGTGAGCAGAGAGTACAGTCCTATACACCTCAGAATTCATCTTGCTGCTTCTATCACATCATCAATAAACAGCAGTGAGCAGCAGTTTCATTGGCAGCCATACATGTCCATGCCATAACACTGCCTCTACCATGTTTGGTAGACACATGTTGTGTTATGCTTTGGATCATATAGTTTTTTTTCCCTTCAACGTACCTTTTACTTCCCATCATTCTGGTACAAGTTAATTTTGGTTTCCTCAGTCCAAACTATTTGATTCCAGAACACGTGAGGCTTGGATAGATGTTATCTGGCAAAGTCTCATCTGGCTTTCCTGTATTGAATGTTACCAGTGGTGTTGTAAACCCTCTGTATTTACATTCATTAGGTGTCTCTTGATTGTGACAGTATACTTGACTTCTATTGATGTTGTGAAGGGCTTTTTCTTCATAAATGAAAGGATGAGGATGTGAAGTGCTTTCTTTCTTTTTAAGAATATACCAAACTCACACTTAAGGATTTTGCTTTATCTCTCCTAGATTTATGTTGTTTTTTCAGCCTATCAAACAGTCAATGCCACCTCTGGCACCTGATATCAACTCCAGACCTTTTATTTGATTCATTTGACAGTAATGACCTCGTGTGGATCAGTGTTTACACAGACAGAATGCACATGAGGAAAACGTGACACTTTTTTTTGTGTGTGTGTTTGCTGTGTTTTGTGATTTGCAACGCGTTTCCCTTTTGTTTGTGTTTTGCTTTTGTTTGCATTTTCTGATTTGTAGCGCGTTTCCTTTTTGCTCATTCTTTGACTTTTGTTTGCGTTTTCTGATTTGCAGCGCGTTTCCTTTTTGTACGTCCTTTTACATTTGTACGTGCTTTGTCTATGGGGGCACTGTACATCTTGAGTGTTGTATTTCAAATTAACTGTGATGATGTATAAAGGCAAAATCATAAAAACTGTGTCACTGACCTAAATACTTCCAGACCTAAGTATACAACATAGATTAAGGACAAGGAAATAACCCTGTATGTGTGTGTGTGTTGTTTCTCAACCATAACGTCAGGCTTGCTTTGCCTTCCCACCTGTTCAGACCTGCTCTACTCTCACATTTAGCTCTAGAGGGGGAGGGAATGATTAAAGCAAATGTGTGTGTGTGTGTCTCCCCTGTGTCTGAGTATGTATGTGTGACATAGTGACGCCTTCCTGGGTGAGGGGTGTGCCCTCTATTTACCACCCACGACGAAAAGCAATGGGTGGACTGCTTAGGCAGAGGGTGACTGTGTTGTGTGGAACCACAATGGTGATTAGTAAGACACTGAAGCTGGTGTACAATGTTCTGTAATTCTTTTCAAAACAAAGTACCTAAGTCACAGTTTTGCAAGAGCTTTATTTTATTTTTTAAAGATCCTATTGTGAAATCACCACACAGGCAAACCTGTACAGTATTTGCATTAAACAACAGTTTAAATTAATGAAGGATCAAACAATGTTTCTCACATGTAAAAGGTAAACTGACTGAAGGGTTAATAAGCATGTTCCTGTAATAGCATTTAACTGGTCCATATGTTGTATACAACTACACAAATCAAACAAAAAGTCTTTTCTTGTGGCTATAGATGTATATTACAGCTCATAATATGCCCCCACATTCACAGAAAACCATATGCACAAGGAGCATCTGCTTATGACTGGAAAAAAAATTTGTTTGATGGTTTGGTTTTTGCACTTATAGTGGAAACTTGAGGAATTTTTGTACTTTTTCCCAGTTAGCTGTGAGAAGAAGCTCCCCTTGCTATTCATCTATGGAGACCTGACATTCTGTAATCCTCAAGGCTGCATAACATTGCAATGCTACAGTAAATGTGTATGTGTGTTGCTGTCAAGCCCTAAATTCTAAATGCTGTACTAGCCCAGCAGTCCACAAAAGCTGGCCTCAAGCCCAAACTCATGGTCTCTCTCAGTCTCTTTAGAATACCCACTTATGTTGAGTGTGTTTCATGTATTTAATACAATTCTCCACAGCCCATGATTCAGAATTAGAGAGGAACTACAAGGAGAAGTGAGCAAAAATGATAATTGGATGAAAATCCCCTCAAACCATTTAAGCAGCATAGCCAAAACAGGCACAAGGCCAATGCTGTAGCTGTTAGGAATGGAAGATATAAAGGGTTAATTCATATAATAAAACACAGTGCACCAAAGTGTTGGAATTGTCACTTATATTATATATAAACTATCTACAGAGGGTGTTGACCTGACCTCACTGGATTCATTTGCCTCACTCGGTTTATTATTGCATAATCTGTTTTCTTACTTAATGTCCACTAACTTTTTCATTATTTGTTTTGCTTTGACTCATTATGGTCTGCTGAGCACTTACATAAGGGCAATTTTTGTATTAATTTTCCTCCCCCAACAACATGCATTTGCTTTAGACTTGGCAAGGTGAGTCTGCGTTTTATGTACTGTATTCTTGTTGCACATGTGCATTGATTTTATTGTTACCATAAGAAAAAACAAACACACAAACAAACAAATGCACTGCAATGCAACGTCATCGTGTTGCAATGTTGTCCTTTGGGAAATTCTTGTTAAGATGAACGATGAAAATATGTGTTGTGCTGACCTGACTTCAACTTAGTTTGCATTCACACTAACACTGTTCCTGTTCTCTCCGTTGTTTTATTACACATGAACCAAGTTTACCTGCGGAGTTCAGCAAAGTTTCATATATGATCATAGTATCCTCTTCTTTGTCAATAATACAATAATAAATTTCATTCAATCATGTTTCTACTAACAAGAAATATTAAATCTTTTAGTTTCTCTTAGGTAAACAAATATAAAGTGTGTGTAGTGTGTTTATGTATAGCCTACCCCTCTCTCTCATCAACATTCGTTTATGCAAATCAGCTGATGTGGCAGTTACCATAGCCACCGTCTCTTTGCTTCCATGTTGGAGAATAAAGTTAGAAGATAGGTGTGTGTTTTCACAGACAGTGTGTATGTGAGGAACAACAGGAATACTAACAAGGTCATGCAGTTTTATTTTTGGTTATATTTTAAACTGTTACTAGCACAGTGTTACTTTACAGTTTTATCTTCCAGTGACGTGATGCACGTGACCATTTTTCTTTTACATTTAATATTTTTTGAGTGGGAACTTAACACAAACTTGTTCCATAAAACTGCATCAGTCTTTTTTACACAGAGTAAATAACCTACAAATATTTTCATGTTATGAATCTAGGGATTCAGTGGAGAGTTTGTGCATCTGTGTTTTAAATGTACAATTTTAGATAGAAAATTTCGTAAACACTAAACATCAAGAGAAAAATACAAGCTATTGCAAATAAATGTTATCACTTCAGCATCTCCTTCCAGAGTCTGAGCCTCCTTTGGGCACATAAAAAGTGTGAGAAAGATTTGATTATAATTGAACACTCTATGTGTGTTGGCCTTAAGACTTTAGAGAGTCAACAGTGATTACATATGATATTCATGAAGTAATTACCACTCCAAACAAAAAGCAAAGCAGTAAAGTAGCACAGTAGGATAATGTATTGGGTAAAATAGAAATATAATTTTATATTGCAGTTTCCTTTATCTTGCAGCCCACAGCCTTCAAAACAATACTTAAGAACGTATCCTATTGTGGTATTTAATTAAATAACGCTGCAAGAATCATATTTTCCCATAGGGATCATGTTGAGAGAGATTTGTAATCCTATACAATTTTATGCCTCTCGTCATATCAAATAAGCTTTTATTTCTTGATAACTGATCTTGTTGAGCCTTTTTTTGTCACATTATCCCTCATGCATTGAACCCGCCTAACTATCATTCTACATATTATACTGTATATATCATATTCTCAACATATCCTATCACATGATACTGCATTTCATGTTTTTGTGTTTCCTGACTCGCCATCATAAATACAGGTTTTGCTTAATATGTGTTTTATGTCCGGTCTGTCACAGAGTAGCCATCATTCTCTCAGCAGAACTCATCATCTGTTCTTGTTATTCTCTCCCCATCCTCTCTTTATCCTCTCTTCTCATCTAATCTCTTCTCCTCTCATCCTCCCTTTCAGTCAGGAAGCCCCTGGACCGACATCAATGAGCCCCAGACAGAGGAGGCACACAGAGAGACTGGGAGAAGAAGAAAGAAGAGAATGGAAAAATCGAAAAGAAAACAGACCAAGAAGACATGAACGAGAAAGTGAAAGAACAAAGAGAAAGTGACCAAGAGAGAGAGAGATGGACATACGGAGAAAGAGAAAAGGAGTGATAGAAGGAAAGACAGAGCGACACAGACAGAGAGGGAGAGTGAGTAATTACAGGACTCCCAGTGTTTTCAAAGCCACTCTTTTATCTCTCTCTTCCTGTGGCTGAGAAAAGGAGAAGCAGCGGAAGAGGATAGGAGGAGGAGGAGGAGGAAGACCAAAGTCCAGCTTTAGTCTGACTCAGACAACAGACACCAGTCATCTACATCACACACAACAAGACACACTCAAACTAATTTATGGCTTCTCCTTCAAGAGAAACAAGAGTTTGCATATGTTCTGAAAGACAAGTAGACTGAGTGACATCAGCACTGGTGGAAAGTAGATTTAGTCAGGATGTTTACCTAAGTATTAATTTGATCTACCTAGTTGTTCCACAACTTTATTCACAGCATTCATGAGGCAAATATTACACATGTTGCTCCACTACATTAATCTGACCATTCTGCTGCATACGTTAATGTCAAGCACATTTAGCTGAAAGATAGAGAGAGAGATGCCCTACCGGTCAAAAGTTTGGACACACATAGGAATTTCCATGATTTTATTGAAAAGTAAGACATCTTCAGCGGTGTTAGCATCAATGCAAAGGGTTTTCTAATAATCAGTTTTCCTTTTCAGTGAATAAACATGCATTAACAAATGTGCTATTGGCAGACAGCACTGCTGATTACAGGGTTTTGTATATTTATGTAAATATTCCCCTACAATATAATAATAATTTACAATATTAACTACAATGTCTTCAGGATCAGTTAGATGCCACCTTTCAGAAACATGGTACTTTCCTGGTGTATCCAGACTTTTGACTGGCAGCGCACCTCCTTATGCTTTTATATGGTTTAAACTGATTTTGTGTATTTTCTATTTGATAAAAATGCAGCTTAACGTGCCTTACTACGAAGTCTATAATACAAGCTTAAATGGTGCGAGCATGTGCGAAAGCTTCATGCAGCACCACCACCTGCTTGAGGACACTAGATGGCGGAGTTGAGTTGTAGCCTGCAGGATGTTAATTGTGTCGGCAGAAAGTCAGTCTACCTGGGGCACGTTAATCGGCTTCTCATTTAGGGCGGAGGAAACTTCTCACTTTTTCCTCATCAAGGAGGAGCCTGCAGACACACCGACATGCACCCAAGTGGAGGCTGAGACGCCACTTGGGCTGCGTGGAGTAAAAAGTCAGACAGCCAGTCCTTCGGCGATGCTTATTAGACACCGCGCTAGAGATTGATCACCGATCACACAGGACTGATCTTCCGCAAGCAAATCCCGCAGTGCAGCGGAGAGGCCAGACCAGTGTGCCCCCTTCTCTGAGCTCAAGGTAAGACGTGAGAGCAGCTTCGCTCTCAGGAATGCAAGGACGGATTGCTGCAAGACTTCGGGGAAATTCCTGAGCAACACTTATTATGCCAAACAGACATGTGCTTCACTGTAATTCTGCCTCTAAGAATATTAAGTATGAAATGCTATGGGTTACTTTATGCTTTTATTTAAGAAGAGAAACACTGCTGATGCAAAAAACATATAGCCGACCCACTATGATCATGATCATGATCATGTGCCCCCAAAGACAGCTCTTATACATTTTGATGACATTTAATTGATCTGACAGTCTGGATCCAAAGTTTGTATCAGTGTATATATATATGCAGATGTGTTTGATGTCAAATAGATGAGACTGGAAGAATGCCTTTCCATGTGATCTACATTATAACAAGCATTTCCCCACACACACTATTGGTGCAAAGGTTTTAGCCTGAGGTGTCAGAATGAGAGTTTCTCCTTTCGCACATCACTGACTTTGTATTCTAGGATGACTTTGAAGCATGCAGACCTGAACACTAACTTCATGCTCTTGTGATGATTTTGGTCAATATGAACTTCATGCATGCAGTAGACTATGGATTTGGGTTGTCATTTTCCTGATACTGAATTATTTTATTGCGTGTCATATCAACCCTATCGTATCTTGAGGAGTTTGCCAGTGACACTTTCTTTCTGGCTGCGTGTGTTTGAGGAAGTGTGCGATTGTGACCCTGCACATCTTTCTCTTCTGTCTGCACAATTGTTTTCTTGGTGCCGTCTGACTGTCCCGGGCCCCCAGGGGAAGTCCTGCCTGCAGACAGGCAGCTCGGACCGGCTGGGGACATGCCGGGTCCTGCAGAGCCTCTGAAGTCTGCTGGCTGGCTTTGAACTATAGCTGCTGGAGGTGGAAATCAATCCGTCTCTATCCCCTGTCTCTCTTTTTCTCTCTGCCTCTTGAAATCTCTCTACCTGTATCTCTCTCTCTCCCCTGCAGCCGCCACCGCAGCCCACCTCTGCTGCCACAGAATCTTTCATGTTCACAGGTAGAAAGGCAAGGAGACACCAAGAAGAAACAGGGGAGGGTGTGTAACTCATCTTCAAAAGAGGTTAATATGGTTTCTAAGGATTAAAGGGATGAAGGCAGAAAAACTAACAAAGCCTGCGCCTGTAGTTGTGATCATCCTTTACTAGACTGAAGCAAATTTGTTTACTTACTTGCTGTTGCTCAGTATTCGAATTCACACAATAACTCTATTCATTTTGGAATGATATCGTTGAAAGGAGAAAGGATTCTTGTGTTTTTCTTGTGGAAGTTATTGTTGAGATTTATGTTAGATGTCACAGCTGATTTCAATCCACGCAGCATATCCACTTCCCCCATGGAGAAATTTATAGAGCTCAGGAGGCCTGTTAGGCTCGAACGTTTCATAATGCTTCACACATCTAAGACGAAAGTTGACTAAACACGTCATTCGGAGTTTGCTTATGGATGTAAAGTTATTTCAGCTCATTAGGTTACTACTTGTAATTTATGGCAAAATGTTTTGGTGAAGAGTTTTATCCAAAGTGCTTCACCAGAACCAGGACCATGTGCGAGAGCTACAGCAATCCTGTACACTACAGTATGTATAATGTATAGATTATAATGTTTATCCACAGGGATAATTATACTATGAACATTTACTATAATGATACCATTGTGATCCAACAGAAGATATATCTAAAAAAGCTAAAATGCCCATGTCAGCATCATCCATATAGATATAGATATATTTTTTTAGTTTATTATTGCATTTGGAAGAAGTACAAAATACAGTACATACCAGTTCTAGTTTAACATGATTATTATTATTATTTTACACAAGCAAAAATTTTCTTGCGTGAAATTGGAAAGCATTCTTAAGTATTCAGAAAATACACATTAAATGTCCAAAGTAATCGATAGGCATGTAGTATATTCACAACATTCAGTATTCAGTACATTGCAATTGCTAAAAGCGTTTAAGAGGCATTCATGCATCCAGTAACTTTGCTATGCATATCAATATATTCAGTATATGCATCTGCTCAACACCAATTCTATGTACTGTTAGAAACAATGCACATTGTTTTTCAAGTGAGGAAACACAAGGCTTTTGCTTCAGTATACTCTAGCGTATTGTGTTCTTAATCAGTTACAATTGATACCAGCTCTCTAAGCTGCATCACTAATTTCTGCTGTGTAACTCACAGTCACCAGGACAGGACAAGGTTACAGCTTAAAATTGGGCAGTGGATCTTCAGCACTTCCGTAAGAGCTTCCAAAAGGTCCGCGGCAAAATGAGAAGTAGCTGCATTTCATTATATTTTAATTTACGTGCAATAATCCCAGTAAAGCAAGATAAAAGGAATAAGCTTTTCTAATCATAGGTTTAACTCCCACCACTATTACTTCCCCATGCACAGTGCAGCCAGTTCAACAAACCCATAGTAAATCAACAGTTGAAACCTCTCCATGTAGGCCCCAGGGAGCAAGTTTAATCAAATTGGGGTCTGCGGTCTAATTTGTGTCTACTTCAGAGTTCTGCATATGTGGAATTTACTTCAATTAGTCATCAGTTTTCTTCTGTGCGGAGTGTAGGGATGGAGTTCTGGAAATGTAATGTGTAACATGGTGGAAAAACAGGAATACTGAATGAGGTTTGTATAGACAAAAGAGTTTTCATCATGAAGTGAAGGTGTGCCTGCAGAGGAATTCTTGCACTCCATGGCAGGTTAAAACATCTAGCAGGTGGGAAGGGATGCGGAAGGGATTGTACTGTTGGTCTGGGTGCAGATGTGTGTAACATTTGATAACCTGGTCTGTATTGTGCTTTCTGGTAGATGAAAAGGAGCAGTTGAATGCTTTTGTTGCTTTGCAAATTTCATTCCTCTAAATTAGCTGTTTATTTTCCAGTGGCGGATTTGCAGTTAGATTATTTCTCCACACCATCTATGCATCGTGACTAATTGTTGCTCAGGCTATGAAAAACATCTCAGAGATCTACACTGAGTGCTTAAACTGACACCTGCAGGACATTATTGTAATTCTGACAACTGGAAACAAACAGAAAACAATTCAGTTTTAGTTTTTGTTGTAATTCTAATTTATTATACTTAAAATTAATGTTACTCTCTTCGAGTAAAGTAATTCATTTGGTTAAATTATTGTCTGCTTAGCAAAATAAATGACTCAGTGGTTTCAAAAAAGGTTGCCAACTGGTAATTTGGAGTGTTTTGTGCATTGTTTAATGGACCGTATTATCTAGAAATAATAAATTATCTAACCAAAGAAACTCACTACAATATACACTCACCAAAATTAAATTTATGCTACAATAGAAACTATGTAAATGCAAGAACTGAATTCTTCTGCAATGGCATTTCTGTAGGTGTCAGCCATAAGACACGCAGATGAATTCCAGGTTGCGGATTAGGCTTTCCACCTACAGTACGGCTGCTGCAAAATAAACAGAGACAGAGACAGAGACAGAGATGGGGAGAGTGATGTTCTGCCCCGGCAGAGACAGAGGGGAACAAGGGATCAGGGAGAGGAGACGATGAAAGACAGATCACCGGCAGGCAGAAAATCAAAGATCCTTCTGACTGAAGCTGGCAGAGGTGTATGTTACAAGAGGTGTCTGTCTGTGTGTGTGTGTGAGAGAGTGTCTGTGAAAGAGAGGGAGAGAGAGAAAGAGACTTCTTTTCATGTCCCATAAGAGTTTGTTTTTCCTGCACACCAAGTGGGAAGCTGACAGTAAGTCTGTAATTAAAGCAATCACAAGATGAAGAGACATGAAGAAACATAACACACACACACACATTTCATTTAGTTCTCTGGCCATGAATGTGACTAAATGAAAATATTACGAGGTGTGTTTTTTGCTGCTTAAAATTCTTTAAATCATAATACTAAGATATGAACACTCTTTCCATGACATGTTTCCTCGAGTTACTTTTATCTATTAGTCGCCTGCATTTTAGATGATATCTGAGCCATGAACTCTTTGTGTACTCCAATCATGGTAGTATTCTAGTCTGATTTGTTGGTGGAAATTCAAGTTGCTACAAAGCATGTTTTGACAATCCTGTGAAAATGCAGTTTGCACTGATAAACCCTGATGCTGCAGTTGGATAAAATGTGTATTTAGTCAGGAGACAAGGGCAAGTTGTTGTCTGAGGTTTCCAGCTGTTTCTAAAGTTGGAAATCACTTTAATCACGAGTTTATTTTCACATCAAACTTAGACAGTAATCACGTCGCAAATTAGATGTAGTTATTTCCAGCTCATTTACTTCCTGATAAGTGAGTCCTGATGGCTGGTTTGTTTAGTGAGTTTGACTTCCTATAGCACTGACAAAGATCTAGAAAGAGTAAGGAGATTGGGAATGAACGGTGTCAGCAGCACAATGTATCACAGAAATTTGATGATTAAGATTAATGTACCTTATAGTGACACAGTCCCATGACTTTGTTTTTACATGTTTTTCCAGTGAGTTCTCTTGAGTGAAGTTTTGAGACACACTCAGGATCTGTATCAACTCAAGGTGAAAGCGGTTGGTCTAACTTGACTGACAGCCCTGCCACCACCCTTCTATTTAGTCTCCAGCTGCCTCTAAATCATAGAAAAGAGACCAAAATGTGCCAGGAGCACATTCCTTCTTCACAGTTTACCTAAAGAGAAAAGACAGTTGGGGCACTTAAAAGTGGATTGACCAAATTTTTGAACACACACTTGGAAGCCTTATTAGCCAGAGCACAGTGTTCTGTACAGATTATCAAATAATTAGAAGCACAGGTAAATGATTATGGGTGCTGTGCAGTTAATGACATGGTATTACATCGGATTGGTTTGATTTATAGACTATTGTACGAATAATATCTCTGCTTATGATATTGCCGTAATTTATAATTCGCAGTTACAGCATCATCAGCATCCGCTTTTACACACATTTACTCACTTGGTGGATGTATTTGTTTAAAGCCTTTGACAGAAACAGAGAAATAATCATGGCAAGAAAAACGAACAAATAAACAAAAAACAAACAAACTTAGCCTTGGAGTACGCTGGTGGAGCTTTAAATGACTGAATGAATGAATACAGGACCATGACAGATGGTAAATCCATAAGCTTTATCACCTGTGACCATTCATCTTTTTAATATACAACTTATATAGTATCCATTGTGGCACTTTCTGCTAGCAGTTCATATCCCCTACTGATTCAGTTGGTGTGAAGTCAAGCATGCTGTGCAGGTCTAATGAAGTAGGAACTTCACGCACATGCACACGTAGGATTAATGACTGCAAAAATGTGTTGTATTTGGCAGTTTAATTGTTGGTTTGTAAAAGGATGAAATAATAAACTTTTGGGAGAAAAGAGCTCCATTGATAAACTATAATAAAATGGCCTAGAAGCATTGTGATTGTGTGAGAGAGGCAGGTTATGTGGAGGATTGTGAAAGGTTAGACTGTCACATTGACATATGGGGACAGAGGAATCGTTTTATTAAGGGAAGGACATCACATGGTATGTTTGATGTATAAAATTAGATTTATTTGATGACATAATTAATGTAAAATTGATCAGCATTACACTGATTGTTTCAGAGAAGACATAAGCCTGCAGTTATTCTAATCAAAGAGAACATTTCAATAATAAAACTTTTGAGTATTCAATAATTTTCCACCCATTAATCTGTATTAGTTAAGGTTATTAGTATCCTGCCAAGACTGACAATTCATGCACAACAAAGCCTTGAAGCAGTTGTAGTTTTCTGAAATATTGGCAGAGAATCAGTTACTAGCAGCTTAAGTCAAGCTGTATCAATATTAACAGTCAAGTCCTAATGTGTAAAACGTGTTATTCATACTATCCATACTGAAATTCTTGTTACAAGAATTTGGATGTTGTTTATAGATCATTTAAAATATTGCATAAGAAGACAGGAGAGGAAGTTGGTGAGGGAAAAAAGTTGTGAGTTAAAAAAGCATGATCAATGGAAAACAGATTTCTCTTGCAGAAATACCAAAAACAGAATGGCAGAAACCCCTGGCTGCTGATTTAATTGTCATCAGAAATTAAGTGCTAAGGAAGAGCCCACAAACCATCCTCTAACCTCACACTTCATCTTGGTTTCCTTCTTGGCCTGATTCCCTGGCCTATTATTTAATCGGGCAGGAAGTCATTATCAACCACTATAATGAATATACTTTATGGGTTTATAATGATATCGAGGTAGGAAGACAGAGAAGGATGGAGAGAAAAGATGTACACCATGTGGTCTGTTTTCTAGTGAAATTAATCAGTGAAATCATTGAGAGAAACAAAGAAACAGAAAATTGTAATATTGTTGTATCCATTATTTTAAAACATTTGTATTATTGTAAATATAAAGCAAGTCACAGTCCGACTATCATAGAATCAGAGTCTACAATAACTACGATGACTTTACTGAAAACAAAACACATTCATGTAAAACCATTACATTTCCGTCAAAGAACTAAGGAGCTGGAAAAAACCTTGTGTTTGTGTCCCACAGGGTTGTTTAATAAATCAAAATGTACAGCTGCTGCTGAATGAATTTCCAGATTCCTCAAAGATCCTTTAACCACCTGGATGAAAACATATTCCATCTGCTGCTTAGTAAGAAAAAACAACTGTTTCATCAATCTGTTCCATCAACTTCGCTCAGAGAAAACGTGAGCTACTGGCTATTTTAATAGGTAAATGTGGGTAATTCACATAATAGGCACTATTACTATATACCAAAAATGAGACAAAGGTTATAGAATATCTAGATGTATGTCAACTGTTAATTCACATTCATACGCATTTTCTTTGGGATGGTTGTGCATTGCATTGAATTTGTTGCATGTTGCTGTATTAGTGTCTCTTGCATTGTCTTGGGCTGTTTAAGGAAGAAGGTGGGATCCTATGAATCCTGAGGCAGTGACTGCAGGAAAGGCCGCAGTACATATGGAATTGGGCATTCCACCCTGGGGAACTAGAGAATGATAATAAGGCAAAATTACTTCTTACTAATGACCAAAGCATATTTGTGAATTTTTGAAATTAGTTTCTGGTTCCCCATAGGATACAACAAATGATCTAAAATGTTGTAGCATGAGCTGATTGGTGGACTTAGAGCAGCCTTGTTTTGTGTGCATAGTGCTCCATTTATAGAAAATAAGCACAATGTGCTTGTATAGTAAGATTTAAAGCAAAGAAAACAAAAAGATTGAGTGACAGTTGTGGGGAGAGCCTGTGCTGACTGCCAACAAATGAGGAAGAGCATAAAGATTTAACAAAAGGGAGGCAGTCAACGTGTACTTAATGTATGTGTGTTTATTTGAGTTGATCTATGGGAATTTCCATATGGCAACCCGTTCTTTCAGCTACAGGCTCTAAACATCTCCATAATTACTTTTAATCTGTCACATTTTGGTATAACATTTAGCTACAGTACATTTCAATTCAGACTTGCTTTGAAGTTCAGTTTGGGATTATTACTGATATTAAGGAATTATAGATGGCACTGTAGGCCAGGGAGCAAAGACAAAATGAACTGGATGGGTTTGTTGTTGTACATTTTTAATGAAGCAACATTGTTTTCTAAATAGTGTGGGAATTTCATATTGGATTTTCCTTACTGACAAAAAGCAGTTAAGATAGAGCAGATGAAGAGGAGGAATGGGGCTACAAAAAATAAGGCCTCAAGGTTAGTTTAAATTTAGTTAGTCCAGAAATAGTGAGATTTTCTCTGCTACCGCTGCTTTACATTTGCACATTTCTACTAGGAGTTGCCCAGTATGACTGCTGCCTTCTTCTGGTGCCACTACCTGGTAATGACACTGTTAAAGACAAAAGTGTTATTTACCAGAGATTATGTGGCTGTTAGAAGATTAATACCCTCAAGGTGCAAAAGACTTGGGCTTACTTTCATCTTAGACCTGCCCCGACAGAGAGCGCTAGGGTTAGAGAGACATAGAGAGAGTTGAAAGAGTGTCAGAAGACACTGAGAGTCTTCAAACGCAGCAAACGTGTGTGTGTGTGTGTGTGTGCACATCATTTTAACCCCATAATGAGTAGCCTTGAGGGGGTCCACAACCATTTGGCAGTTGTTCGTTTCCTGGTTTGGAAGAAAAAACAAATGCTGTCTTTCCTTTTATCTTCTTAGCAGCACATGGACTCACACTCACACACAAAGACTCACAGACACTGTACACATGTCCATAAATACATTCACACACACAGGTTGTGGCCTTGCCACAAGGACTTGTGCAATTAAGTCTTTTGTGCGCTCATAAGTTAACGGTGCCTACTTTTAGACCGCGTATCTACGTGTTAATGTGTGCTCCTTTTTTTGTGTGTGTATAAGCTGTAATTAAGCAAGATCAAACCCTGAGGGTTGTGGAATTAGCCGCGACTGAAGATCAGAAGGTTTTTCACTCAAGTCTGCAACATGGAACAGTGAAATCAGAGGTTTGGAGCCAGTCAGACAGATTCTGACCTCAGTTATCAGATAATGGCAGCTTCTTCCTGTCTCTCTCAAACACACACAGTCATACTTTGATGCTCCCAACAGTTTCAGGTAGAGTTAGAGTTCATCTCTTGAAGTGTTGAATTGAATGCATGTGACCTAAGGGCACATCAATCAAAACAATAACTAGCTTGTACTCAATGTTAAAAGTACGGTGGTTCAGGTTAGGAAATGATTAGGTTGTGTCTCAGGGCCATTTTTCAACCTATATATGTGTGTATATATATATATATATATACACACACCACAAGGACTTATATATATATATATAGTAGAATTATATTCTTTTGACAATTTTAAGTTACACTGAGAAAAAACAACCTTGTTAAAGTTAAATTCATGGCAGAGCTGCTGTGTTGGGTTACATTAGATCGTACAGGTGTACCTAATAAAGTGGCACGTGAGTGTGTGTCTTGCTCTCTCTCTTTCATGCATACAGTATGTAGTAATCAACACTTCAAGAGACTCCATGAGAAATGTACTTAATAACAGTAATTACAGGTGTGTTTGTATATGTGTGATACTGGGTTTGTCTCCAGTACTAATCCAAAGATTGCTGTAAAATCTTATTTGGCTTTGTATAGAAGTGTGACATCGGAAGTTTGGAAAAAGTGGATTTAAATGTGGGTTTATAATACATTCTTTCCAATTACAATGCATTTAATTCCACGTGGCTGCTGTTCTCCACTTTTTAGTTCCTTACCTTTAATCCGTCATTACAAAATTTGATGGGACAGTGAGTCTGTTTTATGTTAATGGCTTGAAGATGTTTTTATCCAGGCATCACTTCATGGCTTTGTACGTCTCTGCATCATTGTTCTCAGATCCTCACTGAGCAACATTCTGGTTATTCTGATGGCAAGACTTTTTCTGACAGGTCGCACTGTTGTGTGTGATGATACATGTGCATTTTATGATATATTGGTGTTTGTTAGTTAAAATTATTAACCATGACCTCATCATTACTTGTAGATTAGACGCAATATAAAAATGGAAATAATTTAATATCCTCATCTCAACAATATTTGGTGACATGTCCTAGTTTCAGGAATCTGATGGTTGCAACATTCATTCAGCATGCTCTTATTCGTACAGCTACACTGTCAGAGACCACACACACACACACACACACACACACACACACACACACACTTTTTCCATGCTGTGAGAAGGTAAAAACATGTTCAAAAGTGGTAGTGTACTGGAGAATATGTGACATTTGGTAGTATAAATTCCATGAATTTTAGTTTTGCCCTTGAAATAAACATAGCGTTGTTAAATAATTCATGCATGTTGCTCGTACTGCATTTTTATAGATTTAAAAGAAAAAATTAAGTAACTCTTAAGTGACTCTCTTCTTGTCAGCTAACCACCAAACAGTTTCAAGCGCAAGGGGGCTCTCTGCACATCTTATAGTCACATCTAAATCAGTTGTAGTTTTTCAGCTCCATTTCTTCTTTCATTCTGAAGACAGTAATTAACACAAGCGTGCAGCTTCATTTTTACAATGTCGTGAGTCTCTGGATGACTGACTCTGGGCTCATTGCTTCCATTCGATTCAAACATGAATTAATAGGTAATTCTGTGCCGAGGACCTCAGCCAACACATTTTGTTTCTGTTATAATGATGACATTATAAACATACTCTCTGTCTCGCATACACAAAAACAACTGCTGCATGCTTAGTGCAGATTAATGGAGCACAAATACACAGTAAACACTGTCACAGGGCAGAACTTGTCAACATATACAGATAAATTAATAAACAACAGCATGACGAATAGAAAAAAATATGCACATGAAGCTATCAACAACACATCAGCTCACAGTTAACAAACTAAGAAAGCACAGTTTGACACATACTTTCAGTCCTCTCTCTGCATTTACACCTTTGCAACCTGTTCGTTTATTTGCCAAGACAGTTTTCTGCAACAGGATGGAGAATTGATTTTGACATGGTTTTCTATTTTTGCTGGATCCCTTTTTATTAATCATTCTGATGTTTTATTACTCCTTTCAAGCAACACATGACCTTTTAACAGTAGAAAATAGTAGTGTGATAAGTTTGACACTAACCCTAAAAAAACATAGCCTACTAGGAGCGAGGCATGACATATAATTAAATGTTATTAAGTGATATCAGGAACCTTTATTGAAGCAAAGGTTTGCCAACAGTGATGTGTGCTAACAGTTATGAGCCAGAGGAATGCCATCGGCTGTTCTGCTGCGTTTCAGTGTTTATGGGCGGTGACGTGATGGTAACGGGACAGTGAACTCACCAGGGCCACACACGCACACACTCAACATGCCCACAGCATGACAGCACTACTGTTGGCAGGAAGGCTTGGATTCATGACCTTGCTGTTTTGGAAGTGAAGTTTGTTGCAGATTGAACACAGAAAAAGATTTGCACATAAAATATAAATATAATTAAATGTGTATTTACAACGAACCAGTGACCATCTAAACAATGCCTTTGTTATCTCTGCCTCCCAGGAAGAAGACGCAAAAATGTCAGAGAGGAGAAGTCACAGGAAGTCCATCTTTCTGTCCTCATTATTAGTAAGTTTTGTATTTTGTATTTCTCTTCCTTTTCTGTCTTTGTCTTTAACTCCACAATCTTCTTAGTTCCTTAACCTACCAACTTCATCTTCATTCAGTCCTCTTTTTTTCCTTTTTTCATTATACCCATGCATTTCTCCCATTTATGTTTCTATTTCTTATCCACCTCTGCTCCATTTCTCCTTACTTTAATGCAATCTTCAAAATATAACCAAACAGTAGCATTTATCCAAAATTATCATCACGTCTAATATTGGTCTTCAGAGACTCTGTTTGGTCCAATAGTGCAGATCACAGTTATAATCGACTCCACGCTTGGCACTGCATCATCCAGACATTAGCAGTGATGTGCCAGCAGCTTGCACAACTACGCAGCACTTGTACCAATTAGTCAACCATAGAGTTTTGCAGAGAGCAGATATTTTTATAATCTGGCTGCAAATCTAGAGATTCACTCATTGTTTTGATGTTGAAACCCACTGGCAGTGTTCCCAACAAGCTCCTCCACCTCTCTCCTCTGTTTTCCTGTCATCAGTCACTATGTGTACATGCAGGCTGACACTAGAGCATTTAGACAAAAGGGAATAAATATTTGGATTAAGTCAGTGGTGTCAAGTCACTACACCCCTATCCAATGGCATTATAACTAAATTGACACTAATTTAAAAAAACCATCTCGCTTACAGAGGGCACCTAAGACAATGTAGAACAATATCAAATGATTTCCAAATGGAAAAAAAGCTAACTTAAAAATGTTAAAAATATCAAATAAATTTTATGTAGTCAATC